>JAIXND010000797.1:0-69310 GCA_023646645.1 Varanus salvator macromaculatus
TGCATATTAAAGAAAGTGCAGACAGAATGCTGTAGTTAACACAACAAAATGTATAGTATCAGGAAAATGGCTTTCAAGAAATGTATAAAAGACGGCATTGAATGCCAGAATGTGTGCATTAGGAAAAAGCCACAAACAATGCATTTATATGTTTCTGCAAGCATAAACAAAATTTTATGTTCACTGTTTGGGATGAACTTAATTTAGGATTAGGAACCAAAACTGGCTGATTTTTTTATCCCTACACTAACCACTCTTTTTTTTTTTTTTGCCAGGGCAGGATGATTCTACTCCTGTTTCCTCATGAACCACAAAACAGATCTGTCAGGGATTTTTTCCCATTAAATGGGAACAAATTGCAGGTAAGACCCAAAATTCAGAAATACAAAGTGATGCTATCTATTGAAACAAAAGTACTATTCCAAATATGCTTCAAAGTGATCCCATTGGTTCTATTCACAACATATTCACAAACTTCAGTAAAATCATTAAAACCATGTGGCACAATCAGGGGGAAAATGTAAAAATATTATTAGGAATTGTCAAGAAAGGTTTGAGAATAAAACATGAAGCACCATTATAGTATTATATGTGTCGATAATGTACCAGCATTTACAACAGCAATCTGTACATTCAAAGAAGGGCGATAAAATGACCAGAGTAATGGCACAATCTCCATGTGACAAGGTCTTAATGAATATGAGCATTTTATTTTATGAAAAGATGTCTCTTAGGGTTATAATAAAGGTCTATAAAACTATGGAGAATGTAGAGAGAATGAAGGGATAAACCATCTTCATCTCTGAGACCAACTGAATGGTGTCACATAATTGAATAGACAGGAATTGGGTTCCAGATAAAGAATACAAAGTATTTTTTCATATACTCTATAATTAACATGGAATTCTTTACTACATGATCTAGTGATAGCTACTGGATGGAAAGATTTAGGAAAGAAACCTATGAGAATGACTTTTACAAATGGATGGCAGCCCACATCTAAGCTTTTTGTTCGGAGGTTATCTGATGATCAGAGTCTAGAGAATGGAAAGGCTGTCACTGTCATGCCCTCCTTGTGCAAGCTTCCCCAGGGCCATCAGGCTAGCCAGGCTTGGAGACGGAGAACTATATTAAACTGTTCTATGATCTGACTGGACAAGCAATTGCTCTGGTATTGTAAGTCTTACAATGCTTTAGCCATGCTTCATTGCATGCATTTTTACAAAATAAGTGCTAATCTTGGTGGATAAAAGATTTAGCCTCCCAAAATTAACTACTAAATTATGAGTTTTATGCTTTGTCGATAGAACAACTACTAGCAAACCTCTCCTAAGTTGAGAAGTTTTGAGAGCACTACCATACAGGGCCCTATCCAAAGCTATTAATTTGCTTGAACTTGAGCCATGGCTAAGTTGTTGAGCAAAGGCAAACACAAATATACAATAGGAGTTCAAGAGTCAAGTAGTTATAGGATTAAAATGAAGCTGAGTGTCAAGTGGGATGTACAAGACAGCATATAGAACTGATGTTGTTCCAGCAGTTGATAGGCTAGAATTTATAGCCCATATACGCTTCTCCTTAGATAGCTATCCAGACCAGCTGAAAGCAGTTAATCCAGTTCAACAAGATTCTTTAATCCTGAGCAGTCCCTATTCTTTAGGAGCTTTGCTACTTCAGATAAGACATCATTCCTACAAAATTCTCTTTTCCAAGTTGTGCTTTAATGACTGGAGCTATTTGTTCCCTGTATATGTGCCTTTTGGACATTCAGGGGCTGGGAACTCATTCAGCCTTCTCTTACTCCATTAACAAGGTGAGTCCATCAGGACTCAGGGAAGCAAGATGACGTCGGAACGAGACGGATGTGATTAGCTATCTCTGCTAATCACTCCAGTGTTATCCAAGCAGGGGCGGAAGACTCAATCAAATCCTGTAGGGGTGAAGATAGATTACCTGGGCATATTTTGGCTGGATGTGGGGTGGTGATCCCATATCGCTAAGAACAATTCAGGTGTCTCAGCTGGATGATACAAGAGGCTTTTTAGCCTCTGCAAGTTCTTGCCATCTTATTAGTTTAGCGTGGAATTTTTACAAGCTGGATAACATCGGAACTGCTGAGTAAATATTTCTTAGGTTATCTTTTTCTGCAATTATACTCGTGGGAAAGTCTAGCACAAAGATTGAAGAAGAACCCTCCAAATTGTTAAGCGGCGATGGAGATTAAGAGATTTACGTGAGATTAAGAGACCTGTGTGAGTTGAATTGAAACTTTTTGTAAACGTCTCTAGGGTTTAATTTTATTAAATATATATGGTGCAATTAGACAGAAGTACGAGGACATGACTGAGAAGAAGGGAGAGGTGAAGGAAGGAATCTTCATTTTCTCTCCTGCACTTTTGGGACCACTGCCAAAGCATTTGGTAATCTGCCAACCCTTTGTCTGCTTGTGTTATTGAGATCATGACTTTGCTCCAGGAATCTCTCCTAAGAATTAACCAGTTAATGTTAAATTTGAAAATTTCTCAAGAAATATTTTTTACTAAAATCAAGGCTTTTTTCATGTGGGAGGAAAAAACTATTGTTCAAACTGAGACAGAACAGAGTATCCAGCAACAGCTATGTGAAAAGCCAAAATGGTAGATAAAGAAACCAAAATCAGCAAAACCAATAAATACCTGTTATCAAGTTTGTCTGATGAACAGCAATTTCGGCAGGAAGGTGTGTTTACTTTTTGTGACGGATGGATGAACTTTGTAGTAACTATAATTGGCTCGGAGAAGGGAGTGAAGATTTTACAGCAAGAAACGAAGTCATTGTGAATGATTAATGTTTCCAACAGATGATACGAGCTCCGGATTTCAAATGGCGATTGGATTTGAAATGGTCCGGCAGAGGTGTGAAGCAGAAAAATATCTGTCTTAGTAGATGCGTGACTCTGAAGGTGTTAAGGGAAGAAGGATCTTTTTCCTCTCTTTCTTCCTTCCTCTCTTTCGCTTTCTTGGACTGTTTTAAAGTTTAAAGATGATTGACTAAGAGCTAAATTGTATGACTCTCCGGTTTTTGGATTGTTGTTAAATAAGCTAGATAAGATGTTTTTTGGCTATTTGTATCCTCTTTCTTTTAGTAGATACCAGACTGGAATATCTGTAAGCAAAAAAAAAACCCAAACAAACCCCAATATCTGAATGTATGTGTAATTGCTATTAGGAGGAGTCTATTTGTTTAATATCAGTAAAAAGGAAAGATTTGGAATTGTGTAGTGCTGGTTAGGCTGAAACCTCTTATCTGAAAAACGAGATTGGCTGAGATCCAAAAAGAATTTTTAAGACTTTTTAAATGGCTTTGAAATGATTATAGAATGTTAAAGGATGTGTAATAAGGGGCTGACATAGTAGTTTGATGCTAAGAAGTTTGATCCTTTTCTTTTATTTTTCCTTCTTATCTTTCTTTTCGTAGAGTATTTTAAAGTTTTAAGAGCTTAACTGTATGACTCTCTGGTTTTGGATTGTTGTTAAATAGGCTAGTTTTTACTATTGCATTCTCTTTTAGTAGATATTAGACTGGAATACCTGTAAGCAAAAAATGTATCTGATTGTATTTGTAATTGTTTTTAGGAGGAGTCTATTTGTTTATTAACAGTTAAAAGAAAAGAGTTGGAATTGCATAGTGTGGTTAGGTGGAAACCTCTTATCTGAAAAGAAAGAAGATTTTAACTGTTACAAAACATGGAGAGTCCTTTTGCTAATATGAAGAACAGGAAATAGATGAACTTATTCTACTATAGAGAGAGGAAAAAGAAAATGACTCCATCAAGTTTGGGAATTCTGTTTGTTATTGACTGGGAAAACGGGACTGGAATTAAATCTAAAAAAGAATTTTTAAGACTTTTAAATGGATTTGAAATGATCACAGAATGTTAAAATGTAATAAGGGGCTGACTCAGTAGTTTTGATGTTTGTAATGATGGATGTTTTATTATTGTTGTGAAAACCAATAAAAAAGTGGGAGTATGAAAGCTACCCACCAAAAAAAAAACAAAAAAAACAAGGTGAGTCCATCAGGTGCATCATCAATGAGTTCTCCAAGAGTCAATGTTGCTAGAACACTTTGTGTGACTTCTTCCAGAATGTGAGGATGCCTACTGAATACTATAACTGGTGGGAGTCTCAAAATATTCACCAGAGGAGAAAATTTCCTGGAGTGTGCATAGGTCACCACAGAAAGTGCACATGATGTGTTGCTATGTATTTTGGTAAACAGGCTAGATTCTGTGTCAGACCTACTAGACATGTAGCAACCTGTTCTCACTCAGAATGAAACTTTTCTTGATATAGCTTACATGCTTTATTCAATTCTCTATTGAAATCCAGGCAACATTCAATGATATGGAGTGCTTCCTTTAAATTAGGTTACAATCCTCATTGTCTCACCTGAGAATGATATCTGAATACACAATGATAGTTGGATCAGAGCAAAGGTATCTATTTTGGCATCCTTTTTCCACAGGAGTCAGACACTGGTTCTTGAAAAGATCCTAATTGCCAAAAGGAGGCAAATAACGAGGCAAATGTTTTAATCCATGAGCTCTTTGTCACATAATCTTTTACCACCTGCTATAGGCCTACTTTAGTGATAGATTAGCCCAATTTTATTTTAGAAAGCTTATTCTCATTCGCTTAGAAAAATTATTTACAAGCATGAATCTTTTTATAGCTCTAGTAAATTCTGCCGTTAAGGATTTAAATAATAATAAACACAATAGGAATTAGGTCAGGTGTTAGAACATGCATAACTGCATTGTTGTTTGATTTTTTAAAGTCCCTTTGTTAACCAAAATGACAAAGTAAAAATGTCAACATCATTAGCAGTGTTATTTTTTTCTAAAAATGCAACACAGCAACATATTTATCTTTTTAAAACATATTTAGGAGCTCAATGAAACAGAGAAAGAAGAAAATGAAGCAACTCCTGCAAACTATTAAGCAAAATTATTGGTAGAACAGTTCCCTTTTATGTGTTACCAAACATCAGTAAAGTCTTTGTTGAAACAGGGCAAAGAATCAGGTGAGGAGAGTTCATTACTAACTTATGCTGAAGTTTGACACTTTTGCTTTACTAAAGAGTGTTATATTGAAAAGGTTAGTGCTACTTCATGTTAGCACTGATAAGGAGCTCACATACCTTTTGATTTATTCGTTTTTTCTTTTATGAAAGCACATAAACAAGACTCCATTGTTACTTGCAGTTGTGCTTGTCTTGACTGGTGAGTTCTGGAGGACTTATGGCTATTCCAGACATTTTAGAACATATTAGAACATTAATAAAATTACTTTAATTCAATGATAGCAGCATAAGCATACCTATCATATCAAAAAACCATGTGAATAGATCTTCATCTACTATATCACTTTCAAGTGTTTTCCTCTAAACCAGTGCATCATGACAAACCATTTTTGAACTTTGAGGTCATTTAGAAATCAGTTTCTGATGTGCTGTTCAAATTAACTATACTATTCTTATGTAAACATTGAAGTTGTTTCTTATTCACACCAAACACTGAATTTGACTTACATTTTGACAATAGGGATACATTCAAATTAATGCTTGATGGTCACATTTGGTGAGGTCTGCAGTGGTGATAAATAAAACGTACATATTTTGTTGATTAACTACTTTTATGCATATAATCTACAAACACTTATTGATGGAATCATAATAAAATCACCAAAAGTCTGCAGAAATAAATTATAAAGAAGAAGAGATAATATCAATATCTAAAACTCAAGAATGTTTTTAAAAGCTGGTTAGAAAAAATAGACCATTGTCCCTTTGAAATAATAAAGTTATATTATTTCCAACAACCTATCATCTGTACTTGAGACATTTCTTCCACAGTCTTAGGTTTGCAAGTGATGAAAGCTATGCCTGACGGAGATAAATCACTGTTCAAATCCCCAAATCCCAAAGTAATTTCTGCTATTGTGGTACATTTTGTCCAATGTTCTAATGTAATTTTGGTAGTATTGTGACTTAATCTGCACATGGTGCTTCAAAACAAACCTTTCCATGCGAGTAAAGTTAAATCACTGTGTAATTTCAACCTTTAGAAGTTTTATAGAGCCTAAGAAGTGATGCGCAGTGCAATGATTGGGAAACATTTGTGATTTGCAGAATTTGGTTTGCACTCGGAGTTTGCAACTGTATGTCCATTAAATTCACTTGTTCATGCTTTAACATGTTTTTGGCTGGAATGGAAAAATGCCCACATTTACAAAAGGGAAAAATTGTATGCTTTTAAAAATGCATATTTTCCTGATGAAAAAAAGAATGAAAAACAAGATTCTTGGTGTTTATATGAACAAGACAATACAAGTTTCAAGGAAGAGCTTGGAGAACCACAGTGAACTTGAACATTGCATGTTCACCCTCCCTACTACAGATGAACATGGCCACTTGCACTGAAAAAACTCATCTAACCAGTTCAATAGGGCTTGTGATGAGCATCCAGATGCACATTTGCATTCACATTGACAGGGTGCACAGATGGCTTTGTATATTTACATTAAGCTGCTTACCCATACAGTTTTTCCTGCTGGGCTGAAGTGACTGTTTCTAGAATTCTTGCAGTAAGGAAATAATCCAGGGGACAAATTTGTGGCTTCACTGACAATTGTCATGCAATCAACCAAGAGGTCATCTAACAGTTTGAACACTGAAGTAAACACTAACATATTCGAGTGATAGTCAGAAGGAATTCTGGCTATATAGCAGAGAAAGTGAAGTAGAATAACAATGGGAATGCAGCTTTCTGTATTGTGTAGTACTCAGCAGCATCCTTTAGATTCTGAAATAGTTTTAGCATGTATATTGCATGCTAATGTATTTTATTTTATAGAATAATTATATAAAGCTTTGAAAAATATCAAGGGGTCTAAAGTTTGCATTGCTTTGAAAACTATATATTCATATATATATATAATCAGAAAAAGTACACACCTTGTTTTTCTTTAGAAAATATTTTAATATGAATGCTAACATACCTGTAATAGCATATCTTACGGTACAATCCTATAGCCTCTGGACAGAGTTCAGAAGGCTGGAAAATTGCTTGGCCTTCCAGATCTCACTTCTGAAACTCAGGCTGGAGAGAACCGCACTGCTACAAAAGTTCCATACATGGAAAAGGGACAGGAAAGGGAAGGAATGGGTACAATCAGCATACACAATAACCTCCTTTGCTCACACTCAAGGACAAAACATTTGGAAAGCTAAAATTGGCCATCTAACAGCTCTGCAGGTTAGGGAGAAGTGGGAGACAGCCTTTTCTCCATGCTTCTTGCAATGTCCATAGGACGCCCATAACTGTCCAAATTTGGAGAGTTATGGGCAGCCTCACTGTGTTACACTGCCATATTCCTGTTTTGATTATCATTTATGGCAAAGTATTAGCTGAATCCTAAGTCGAAGGGTATTAATGCCACCTCACACAATATATGTAGTTCTATGGCTCTCACCATAGTAGAGCTCATGCAGCTCCATGGTATACCTGGTAGTCAAAAGTGATGGAAGTGATGGAGTAAAATAGAAGATCGCTTGAGTGTAAATGGAGGAAAACTGTTCACCCAATTTTGCCACCTTTGGAGCATCTTCTTACTCCAGTAGGATTGGTTTGTCAAACACAACATATTCCTACACATGCTTACCTAGGAGAAGTCTCACTGAGTTCCGTAGAATTTATGCCCACAAGTTTTATGTATAGAATTACTGCTTTCAGAGAAAACATTTTAACTAGATGATCTTAGTAACTCTAAAAACTCTGATCAGTATTACACAAAGTTTTATCACATTATATTGTCTTTGAGGCACTTAGATCAAATTAAATTAAGCATCATTTATCTCATTTTAACACACAGTCATAACTCAATAAATTTTCTGATCAATAGTAACCATAGTGATCATACATTAGGAAGGGAAGGAAGGGAAGGGAAGGGAAGGGAAGGAAGGGAAGGGAAGGAAGGGAAGGGAAGGGAGATGTGGATTTAAACTAAAAGTGGGATCTTGGGTTCTAGGATGAAATTAATAAATTGACAGAAGTGAAATAAATGGCTTAGGTTCCAAACTCAGTAAGATCATGTGTCATGTTCATGAGAGCATATTAAAGTTATGATCTCTGTGATATTTTCCTTTAGTAATATTTGTATTCTGAAGACTAAAATAAACCCTTATACCCCCACCCCCAAGGTGATCATTCTCAGATCATCAAGACATCTGGAAACTGCTGGATGTGCAATACTCGTAAGAAAATCTGCCATCATTTTGCTTTGTTTTTCTCACCTAAGTCTTTCATGCCATCAGGTACTCCTTCTCTTGGTGTTTGTAGTCTAGATTCACTTAAGTTTTCTTCTTGTGTCTGGTCTTTCTGTCCCTATTCATTTACATTAACATTAGCATATCTTATGTTTCATCATCTTCCTGTTCTGGCCCTATTAGATACCAGGAATGATTAGGTTCTTGCCTTAGGTTTCTTAGGTGTCTTATTGAATCTTTTTCTTCTCCAATCATTTCTCCTCACTCATATCTCACAGAACCAACTGTCACTTTTAACTTTCATTCCATCTCTCCCTCACTCTCAATTCTGTGGTTTTATCACTTTATACAGCTGACTCTTCAAGACCCAGGGGGTAGATAATGCTTTGCTTTTCTTTAAAAAAAACCCCCAAGTGTTCATTGTCAGGCCTGAGTCAGAGGTCTTGATCACAATAGAAGGTGAAAAGTACTACAGGAGAAACAAGTTGCATGGTTTCATGTGATTATGGCATTCTTCCTCCAATACTACTTTCCTGTAGCCTCTGTGCGTGGATCATTTTTCACCCAAATCCATGGCTCCAGTTAGGTGTTTGTTGATGAGAGAAAGTGGAAAGGCTGGTTGCTGTAGAATGTAATGATTTATGTTGCTTTATCCTTCAAACAATTTCTCTGTCATAGATGGAACATTTCTATGTTGCTTAAATATTGTCCATTAAAATATACCATTTGCATTCAGCTTTGTTTACGCCTTATACTGTACTTATTGGTGCATTACTTTTCACCAGAAGTCTCTCAAATTGTTTAAAAAGTGGGGAAAATATCAGATTAATCCAGATGGTTATCTTTTCTTTCTTTTCTTAGACAGTGCTTGCAATATATCTTTTTAATTTTATTTTATACAATAAATATATAATATTAATATAAATTATAACAGAACTATATTTGTAATTTTAACTTTAATTTAATTTAAATGTGTAATTATAATTCTTTGATTAAATGGTATCTGATGACATCATTTAAATATGTTCTCCCAGTTTTACTAATGATGATGATGTCCCCTTCAGGGATAGGAATGGATGATGTTAGAAATCACCAGAATTCTCCTATATAATCTTCCTATGCCCAGTTTGAATTTGCATTGGTGATTACTACATGCTTGAATGAATGCAAAATTTGTACAAATCAATAGATGATTAAAGAGGTCAATATATATCTCTCCCAGATATATATTTCCCAATATATATTTCTCTCCCAGAACTCCCAGATGGCAGCTTTTGTCTGTGGAGGAAATTTGCATGGTCAAAGCAGATCTTTGGAGCAAGGTGATTATGTTCAGAAATTTGGTAATCACGTGTTCATGGTCACACTCATGTTCAGAGCTTTAAATAGGCTATGTCAACACCTTTTCCAAGTGAAACCAAAATTGTCATACATACTTAAAAGCAGAACCTGTGTTTGGAAGATCTGAGTTTAAGAGAATGTCACAATTAAACCAAGCTTTTTGAAATGTTTGAATATGCTTGGACAAAGTGAAGAATGCAATACCAATAAACAATAGCACATGGAAGTGTCCTCTGACATGAGAAATTATGTTCTAATTGCACATTTTAAAAAAGGGAAAGACAGCAGATGGAACACCTTACTTGTATCTACGTTTGCAGATAGTCCTCTCTGTTTGCTTAAAATCTAGCTCTGACTTGTTTGTACTTAAAACAAACAAACAAAATTCAATGGCGAGACAGAACATTTTCTTTAAGTAGCTCTTCTAGTATGCAAATAAAGTTCAATTTAGAAAAAGGTTGCATTCAATCTTACATCCTAATTGGCAATTTACAATGCCCAACATTATCCTTCATCTAAGTCAACCTTTAAATTGAAATTGTAACATGTCAAAATGATTGAGACCAATTGTACAACTATTAATTATGCTTAGTTGAAAGTTTGTCTAAGGTAGCTAATGAGGACAGTATTTTTCCATTTGATATCTTTATAGCAATCATGTTGGAGCGCATGACTTTTTCTTTTAAGTCTGCATATCTGTTTTTGTTTTTCTTTTCTAAATGATTCTTTTTCTAACCCCTATTCACACAGACACAATGAGTTCAAATAGAAGCAGACAGTCTGCCCCTGAAAATAATTTCATTAACATTTATTAGCTTTCTGTCTGCAGTAACTGAGACAATTTAATAAGTGAGGGGATATCTCAATGGCTTCACTTCACTTCCCTTCCTCACAGTGAAACACACACACAATAACATTAAGCCATAATTTGTTTTAATCATAATTTAGATCACACATTACTGTTTTATTTATCTTTTTATTTTGTCATGTACTTCAGAGACATGGGTTTACAACTGTTGGATGGTTCCAGTAAGTCATTCAGAAGGTGGTAGATGAAGTCTGATTACCAAATATAGCCCAGGATCCTTCAATATTCCACTAACTGCCCTCTCCATACTTTGCTCTCTTTTTCCTTCCCTTGACGTGTGGGAGAGGAATTAAACTCTATCCTCTGGAGAATTGGACTTTTCACCATTTGAGCATTAAGTGAAGCAGTTCAAAGAATACTTCCCCTGAAGTTTCTGAGTTTTAGAAAAAAATGTCCTAGAAGTAGTGAAACTTTTTTTGTGTAGTTTTTTCTCTTCAACACTCAAAGGGCATAAATGCTTTGAAGATGAGCACAATACTGCTCAGCCATCCCCTTCTACATTCACCATGTTTAGTTGAAAAGATACCGATGGAACATGGGCTGGACACCCCACCCCCCCAATGCATTGGATAGTGGTACCATTGCCAACTGCTACAAATTGAGACTAGGTTCAAGCAACATGGATTAATTATATAATGAAAATTTGTATCACTTTTTTTCATTTTTTTTTCTGAGCCTGCTTTGCACATCGGACCCTATTTCACAGAGATGCACAAGATTTACACTGAACTGCATGCTGTCTGGTTGTGTACCAGCCTAGATGCTGCTGGACCATGTAATGGCTACTGCTCTGCCCAAAACTGGTTCTGGATATTTTGGAGGAATGGGGCTTTTTTGGGGAGGGGTATTTTCATTAAATTTGATATTAAAGCAGATGCTTTATCCTTCCTTCCTTAAAGAATATGAACAAGAAATGTTAGATGTTATTTCTGGGAGTAGAGGTTTTGGACTTTTCTTAGTTTCCAGTGTCCTGTTTTTGTTTGTATAATCATTTCTTAGACAGTCTACACCTCCCAGGATGCTTGCACTTTGTTTAAAGCCAGAAGAAGACATCCTTCCTACGGGGCTTTTGTAGATCAGGAAGTACAGAAAACCAAAGCATCTTCACAGTGATGAAAAGGTCTTTGATGGAAATGTAAAAACTCCACACCCATATATCTATGGTAACTGTGGAGACCTGGTTCTCACAGGCACTGTGGCTATAGGTAAAGATTTAGTGCAGCTGTGCCAACTGGCACTGGTTGAGAATAAAACAAACCTAGTCTTTATTTCTTTATTAAAACATTTCTATGCTGCCCCATCCCAATAAAGCCTCAGGGCGGCTTACAACAATAAATTAAAAAACATACAACTTCATTTAAAAACCTACCCACCTCCCCTGGTGCATCTTGGCAAAAATCCCTTAAAAATACAATCTAAATTAACAATATATTAACAATAGACAAATTAACAGTTAAAATATGATTTAAATAAAAAGGTCTTTGCCTGGCGCCGAAAAGCAAATAACGACGGCACCAGGCCGACCTCTCTGGGGAGCGCATTCCATAGACGGGGCGCCACCGCAGAGAAAGCCCTCCTCTGGGTACTCACCCTCTTAATCTCATTCACTGAGGGTTCCTGGAGGAGGACCTCTGTTGCTGATTTCAGGGGCGGGAGGGCATATATGGGCGTAGGTGCTCCATTTGGTATCTGGGTCCCAAGCCGTTTAGGGCTTTATAGGTCAAAACTAACACCTTGAATTGGGCCCGGACTTCAATCGGGAGCCAGTGGAGCTGACGGAGAACTGGGGTTATATCAGAATAACGCCCAGTCCCCGTCAGCAACCTGGCAGCATTATTCTGCACCAATTGAAGTATCTGGACCATCTTCAAGGGCTGCCCCACGTAGAGCGTGTTGCAGAAATCTAATCGGGAAGTCACCTAAGACTTCTTCTAATCGGGAAGTCTTTTCAGTCCCCAGGCAGTCCTAGCCCTTTGGTGATAACTGATCAAGGATTAAATGGAAATCCTTTCATTGGGTTTCTTTGCTGCCCTCATGTCCTTAGGTGAGTATAATCTATCCTTAGTGTGCTGTATGCAACTTGGTCTTCAAATGTGGTATGTCCTTTGGTAATAATGCCCTGTGGTAATAATGTGGTATGCCCTTTGTGACCCTCATCCTTGTTCCCAAAGGACACTATCTGAGTTTTGGTGCCAATAGGATAAAATTTTTATTAAGGTTTCAGTCAAAAAAAGTACAGGATGGGGAAAAAATTAAAAAATCAGTTTCACAGCACAAAGCAATAGGCAGGTCAAAGTGGTGATTCAGTGGCATTATGCTAAAGAAAACTGGGGAAAAAATACACCCTGGCTATTCACAGCCCTGCTTTAAGGTGCTTACATGGTGCTTTTGAAGCCCCATTATCTCCATGCTGCAATTGCTGTACTGCTTGTGTCAGACCTGCTTCTCTTTCTGGGAGATCTCCAGCACCTGTATTAAAGAAAAGACTGAGGAAAAGAGCCCAAACCTACTTTCTCAATTGATTATTTCTTCTTGTGTTTCCTTGGCAGAAATTCCAAACAGAAATATCTGTTCAAATCTGGCTAATTTTCCTCTAATCATCTAATCTGCAGATTCTTCATTGTGCGGGCCACTGGGTATGTTCCTGGCATCAGTGTTTTGGAGAACTCTGTCAATGAGTTAAAATAGAAACACATTTTCACCATGTGAGTAGAGTTAGTTGAACTTCAGCTGGAGCATTTGCATTTTAGCAACAGCATCCAGGTGACACAACCTTTAGCAGAGCATACAATCAACTGTAACATGGGGCTTTTTTCTTCTTTTGGAGCTGGTCAGAATGGAGTCAGTATGATCTGGCTGAATGTGTCACTCCATGATGACCATGACCCACCCCATTGTACTTTTGTACTTTATTGTACTTTTTCCAGTTTGAGAGAAAATAGGGCATTTGAAAGGTATTTAACACTTTCCTGGTCCCTTTCTTTTCTTTTAGCTACTTTTAAGTGTTTATTTTCATAAACTATGGTGGAACTCGAAAATCTCTTGAAGCTGTTCAACAAATTTCTCTTTTGAAGCTCAATGGCATTTCCTATTGAATGGCACGTGTATTGATGCATGTGTGCTTCACCCCATCATTACCTATTGGACTGTGATAATATGAAGCAAGCAAGCCTTTCCAGATTTTGGGAGTACGACTTGACTCACTCAACCCCTAGCACAATCAATTAACATTAGGTTGCACTAATTAAAAATGGCATCCTAGCAATTAGTCAACTAATGCTTTAGTTGAATTATCTACTAATGCATGTGTATATCTCTAATTAGAAGTTTTATCTCTTCAATATCTGAAAGAATGTAGAATGAAGTAATAGAGAAGTATGGAATGGCTATTAAAAATGCCTATCATGCAATGAATAAAAGTATATAACAGCAGGTAAGCAAAGCATTATGGAATAGTGAAGTATCATTAATCTAAGTAGGCTCCCAAATGCTTTTGCTCCAAGAGCTTTTTAGTTTTCAAAATAAATACATAGATAAATAAATTATGCAACTGAAGTTCCAAGCAGATATGGCTAGATCCAAAATGTTTTGCTAAATCCTGTGTTAATCCCATAAAGCTTTCAGCATTTACAATATGACAAGACAAAAACTATTTATCACCATTCTTTTAATGTCAGAACGTTTCAGAAGAAATATTTAGGCACTGACAGAGAAGTAGATGGCAAAATAAATGTATGCAGAATTTGCTCAGTTTTATTCCTAATCTGGGACAGAGCAATGTGAAGAAGGCAGATAGATGACAATAATGAAAAGGCCATACAAATAATTCTGAAGAGACTGGGTCCTTTCTTGTCTCCCAATATTTTTGTGGACAATAGAGTCAAACAATACAGATAGCAGAGAAATAATCTGAATAAGCATTTTAATGCAAACATACCCAAATTTTGTACTTTTGAACTCAAACTCCACTCTTCTTCAAAAATCACTCTTCTCCAAAAGTTGCTATTGGGTTCAACAATCAAAAATAGATTCACAATATGTAAATTGTTAAAATGAATTGCATTGTTAATTAATTAATTTAATTTCTATACCACCCAATTAGTCAAAATTATTCTCTGGGTCATTAGGGAGATTGCATGCAATCACTTTCCTGAATTTTCATTATTGTAGTAACAATAATAATTAATCAGAACTGTGTACAAAAATGCATATATGAAGAGGAATGTTCACAAAAATGCTTACACATTTTCATTCAAGACATAATCTCAAACCTTCCGGGGGGGGGGGGAATGTAAATTCAATATTGAAAAAGGAAAAGAAATTTGACAGATTTATCCATCCCTATGAACCAAGAATGCATATATACACATGAATAAACTCCTTTAATATTCTTCTTTTCAAAAATATTAAGGTTTATTTTATTCCTACTTGAACATGAGATACATGTGTGTTCTATTTTTTCATTTCTTGTATATTTTCTGAGTTTAACCATTATTTACAGAGTAGTTCCACATAATTAGTGTCAGTAATAGGTTCTCAAAGATAAATGAGATGAACATTTTAAAACTACGTCTCAAGAATACCAAAACTTGAGTTTGGAAGCGTGAATTGGCATTTTATGACCCTTGATAGATAATTTACTCTTCTCAAAGTAGCAAGAGAGAGAGAAAGAAGGTTGTGGGGAAGGTAGTGGTGACTCAGAATAGCTATACCACATGCTCCTTTTTTGTTTCCTTTCCTAATTATCCCCCATATGAAATGTTTTTAAAGCAACCATACCCTGAGGTGTCATCTTCATCAAATGATCTTCCAAAATCCCAAGATTTTCTTATCAATTTCTTATCAATTTTCTTATAAATTATTTTCTTATCAGTTACTACAGTTCCATGTAGGAAAAAAAATGTGGAGTAATGCATTAATATATGGCTTTCTTAGAGATACAGTTAGAAATCAGCATGCATCAGCTTCCTCAACTGGAGATATACATTTTTGCAGAATTTATTAAAACAGGTAAAACTCTATATGTGAAGCAATCCAAAGAATCATTTTCAACTCATATCACAGGAAAACACCTTCTTAATACTGCCTTGATAAAAACAAAAAGAATCAGAAACAAATTACTGCCTTTGTGAAAAAAACAACAACAATAAATTCAGAAGAGGATAAGTATGCACATGCCTTATTTGTTCTATGCGCAGACACCAAATAGAACTCATTCTAATGATACTGTGTTATCACTGAGCCTAGCTTCTCTTGTTTACATTAAACAGTACAGCAATGGCTTTAATTTATGTGCAGGCATGTGGCACTAGCATTCTTATCCCCTCACTTTGTCTTGGAACATGTAATCAATGTCCTCACAATGCCTCAAAATACAAATAAGAATGTAAGATGTGCTATGCAAATGTCCCTCTCATATCTGATCATATCCAGTGTTTGACATCCGTTAGTTGAATATTTGCACATTTTAATTACGCTATTATTATAGTCATCTAAACATGGACACATACACTGGTACACAGATTTTTTTACTTTTACATGTCTAATTATATGGAATTAACAATATGAGGTGGATGCAAAAAAGGCTAATCTGTTTTGGTCTACATTAATTGAAGTATCTCTTCAACTTCATGTGACGTATTAGTTCCTTTCTATTCAGCATTGGTAAATGAAAGGTTGTCACAGAGAGGAGGACTAGGATCTTTGCCAAAAAACAAAAACAAAACCTTCCAAAACCACCTTTCTGACTGTACAACAATGGAACCAATTACCTAAGGAGGTCATTGGCTCTCCGACACTGGAGCCATTCAGGATGCAGCTGGACAGCCATCTGTTAGGGCTACTTTAATTTGGAGGCCTTTACTGTACAGGCGGTTGGACCAATGGCATTTCTTGCCCCTTCCCAGTTCTAGTATTCTAAGATTTTATGATTAGCAGACACTTTTTCCTGCAATATACTAATATTAGTGTAATTCCTGCAAATGCTACAATGGATGTTGTTTTGATAATTTTTCTTTCTTTCTTTCTTCTTTCTCTTTCTTTCTTTCTTTCTTTCTTTCTTTCTTTCTTTCTTTCTTTCTTTCTTTTTACTCCCTGCTGCCCATAGGCATTATTAATTAAAACCATACATAAAACAGACATCTTCCCTTGTGAGCTCTCACATTAAATAAATTGACTTAATAAAGAGAATCTGAATAATTGTCTGTTTTATAAGAAAAGAAAATGAAAGGTAAAATCATTCCATGATAGGTGATTTTAGGTTGCCCTTGTAATTCCATACACACAAGTTCTAGAAAGCTGCAATCATTTCCCTAAGTGGTAGTGAAAGAAGAAAAAATCTATCTGGATAACTAAAACTTTATACCTTATATATGTACCTGCTTTCTCTATCCCTTAAGTTTTGTTGTTATCAACATTTCATGGCAATCTTCTGTTCCTTTTACACATGCACACATTAATGCATATTTACAAAATAATATAATTATTTTGAAGGTTAGTTATTAAGAGGTAGGTCTCTGCATGCTTAAATTCTGTATTGTCCTAGGACTTGTATGATGGTCATACCAAAATATTTCTAGCATCTTTGTTGGGAAAGATCTCAGATAGAATTTAAACCACACAATTGCATAAATTACTTGTAGACCTTTGTATAATAGATGAAGCTGTTTTATTCACTGTTACTGCTTAAAAAACAAAACAATACAAAACACTGAGAACAAAGATTCTTGTGAGGAAATAGGATTGTCTCCCTTCCCTCACTTTCTCCCTCTCAGGTATATAATGCTTATATGCATGCTTTGTCAAAAGTTTAGTTAGGGCACAATCCAATGCATATTTAGACACACAGGTAAAAAAATAGTCATCCAGCTCCCAGCATTCCCCCTCAAGTATGAACAGGTGGGGAATTGTAAGCCATTTTTTTCTGCTTACACATGCATAGGAATTCACGCTTAAAAATTCTGGAAATCAGGTTGTGTGTTAAGGGTTTAAAGAAAGCTCGTGATGTCTGTATGACTTCAGAGGAAAAGAGAAGGATCTGTAGAAAGTTCAGCAGATGGCCAGAGGATGTTAGGAGTTTAGGAGTCTAGGAATCATGCAGTCTGCATGGGAGTGTGGCAGGGACATGAGATTTATGCAACACAGAGCTCTGGAGAAGGAATTCAGTTAAAATAGGAATATGGTCTACTGAAGTTAGCTGGATGTATTTGTGGTGCATTATTTTAATACTCTATTGTTTTTGTGTATGTGCCATATGTAGATGTTTATTCACATATTAATGCTTTTAGCTATTAAGTTTATTATCCTAGAACTGTTTCAACTTTCTTGCTCGACATTTTTAGTCTCTCTTCTTGTGTGTATCTACCATGTTTAAAAGCCAACCCTCAAACTGCCTAAAAGTGATCCCTTGAATTCCAAAGTATTTTAAGGTTGGTTTGGTGGAGGCAGAAAAGAATTGTACCTGGTGCTGTTAAAAAAATGAAGTTTTGCTGTAGAATACCACACTGTATTATTAGTGCATGATACCTTCCTTTGCATTTTTAAAAGTGAACCTCAAAGACTGGGATATTTCAATCTGCATGGATATCCAGAGATAGTCATCTTTCTTTATTATGTTTGAGTTTCTATGGCAGCTATTAGTTTAAATAATTGTGCTACTGTTTTGATTAATTGTACTAACTGTACTAAACTTTCTTGCGAAGGCCTCTCTTTGATAGCTTAGCAGCCTGCCAACAAATATTAAATATATAACATGTGTATTGTTAGATTGAGTTACAAGTCATGATTTTAAAATAAACAACTTAGAGTGATTTTTAATGACTTCAACATGAGTATATGCATGTGTTTGTAGGTACTTAATTAGACAGAGATGCATCAGAAGGTCACACTTTACATTGAGTGACATTTATACAGGGCTTCATGGTGGTCATAAAGCAAATTATAATTATAGTTTCATCACAAAGAATGCAAGGTTGGACAAAACAGCTTGTTACATGTGCTATTATTAAATATGGATGCTTGAGCAGGTTGATCTTTGTATATTCTAATACAAATACCATATTTTTCGCTCTATAAGACGCGCCTGACCATAAGACACACCTAGTTTTTAGAGGAGGAAAACAAGAAAAAAAATATTCTGAATCAAATGGGCACATAATCACAGGCCCATTCCCCATCACTTCCCCATGGGCTGCACATCTTGCAGACTTACTGCACACACATATTCGCTCTATAAGACGCACAGACATTTCCCCTTACTTTTGAGGGGGAAAAAGTGCATCTTATAGAGCAAAAAATAAGGTAACTTTATTTGCATCTTCTGCACGTACTGTAGATCAGAAATTACATCTTCAGTGGCTTTCAAGCTTTCTGAATGTTCCAGTGGTTTTCATCATCAAAATTGTATCTAAATATATATGCTTGCTTAAAGACAAATGCATACTCTTTGAGAGAAACCATTGGTAAACATGTATTAAAATACATATTTGAATGCATCTCATATAGAATGTTTTTATTTTTATATAAATCAATGCTATGGTGTGGAAATAATTTATAGGTGAACATACATATAAGTTGCATGGAATAAATAGACTGATGTGTTGTGATGCATAATGTTAGGTCAGTAATAAATTCAAGATACAGTTTATTATGTCCATATGATAAAAAATCCATATGATTTTTTTTTAAATTCTGAAACTGTCATATCTGTGGCCATCTGTGTAAGCAATAGGATATTAACATAATTGCATCCCTTATATGCTACATTTGGAGCCAAAGGCCTATCAGTACACATTAAATAATGTTGATTTAACAATCACAGTACCAAATATGAGGCAGTACAGGTCATATTATCAGCTGTTTCAATGGAAGTGAACATTACATTAATCTCAGTCTATGCAATACTTTCATTAATACTAAATCTCTTGGAGACATGATGCTGTAACTGAAATCTTATGAGATACTAATTTCAATGAGAGTCCAGTGTAGCTGCATTGAGAGCAATGAATTTGTACACAGTAAAGGTTTAAATTGCCACATAATGAAATAATCACCCAGGATGCAGTAGCAAGTAATACGGGGGTGATTAATTGTGGGAGGATCTGCTTCTTGGAACATCATTTCCAAAACAAATACTAATACTGAGTGAAAATTATTTTATATCCTTATGAATTGGATCAAGTTAAAAGAAAAGAAGTTCTAGTACATTTCTTGGGAGAAGTAACTGATCATTTTGTAGCATTGTTCAGGAAACTAGCTCTCCTTTAAAATTTTAAAGTTAAAAATCACATTTTAAAGTCAGATTTGAGATCCAACAGTATAATTTTGAGCATTATGATTCAGGGTTTTATCTGCATAAAATACACAACTATAATCCAGAAAAAAATCAGATCAAATGTGGATATCCAGCATATGATACTTTTCCATTGTGCCATGAAACACTGGTTAAATTCATAAAATTTACATAGTGCAAATTTGCATATAGCCCCAGCTTCTAAGCAATCATCACTAAAAAGGTCTTAAAGAACTTTACATTAAAAAATCACCACAAACTATGAAAAAACTCTTTGGAGAGCATTTGTTCTTCCAGGAAAGAAATTATATTCTTGGCTTCAATCTGAAACCTCAAGCTATTTGTCCAGCACAGGAGGAAATTTTACACAGGGATAAAAGAAGTACACTGATTACACAGAGAAGTACAAAGCAGAAAAATAACAAGATAAAAGGCAGAGTACTTGGGCTTTAGACAAAGAGGAAGACATAAAACTAAATGTCCTCTATCACTTTTAAAGTGTGAAATGTACATTTGTTATGATTCTCCCCTCTGCCCCTTCTGGTTAATGGAGTGAAGAGGAGACACTTGAGGCCGTGTTCCTTGCTACAATCACTATATTACATTTCTGCTTGACAAAACAGATTTCCTGAAGAATAAAAGAGGTTAGAAAAGAGGACCTTTCCTACCTATTTCTAGAATATATTTATATATTCTAGCATTTTAAAATCTACTGGCAAAATCCAATCTATAGAGTATTAAAAAACATTGGCAGCAAGGAAATCCCAATAGTCAAATAAAGAAACCATAACTGTGAATTTATAAAATGTTACTACATCCCCACTGTCCCATACCCACTTCTATGTGACTTATAATCTCCCATGAATCTCTCCAGCTGCATGGGGGGCAAGCACATTCATAAGAAATGTTTGGGCAGGTAATTTACCTTAATTTACATGAGATCCCTGAGCTTTCCTGTGTCTTTTTGCCTTAAAAAATCCTTGTTATATTTCTGGAGCCTCTGGAGCATCCCAATTGCATATCATGAGCCAGAATGGGAATATATTGTAACATCATTGCCATGGGACCAGGAAATATGACCAAGAGGCTGTAGTATTCCTTGCCACCATTAGGAATGGCAGTGAGGTCTGTTTAAGCAAAGAAAAAAGTATTTTTTAAAAGAAAGTTGAAAGTTTGACTAAGTGATGCTTAAATCAGATGAGAAAATGATTAAAAGATTATATGACTTCTTACTTGATAGGAAAATGGAAGATGAATAGGTCAAGGAAGCTATGATAATATGGGCTCAAAATCTTAGATATAATATTGAATTAGAAATGTGGCAAAAGCTGTGGGAGAGAATTATCAAGGTAACATTAGCAACTTTGTACAAAGAAAACGTGTATAAAATGTGTTATAGATGGCATCTGTTGCCAAGTAGACTAGCCAAGATGTTTCTAAAAATGTCAAATGGATGTTGGATATGTAAACATAAATTGAGTATTTTTTATTATATATGGTGGGAAAAGTGGTACAAAAATCCTTAGTTTTTAAACCTGAAGTTTCTTTTTTATTAGGCGTTATACTGGAGGACATTAGTAAATAAGAAATGTATCTGATTTTATATGTAATCACTGCGGTGAGGATTGTGATCGCTTAACACTGGAAAAGTGAAGAACTACCCACCGATGAATTGATTAAAAGATCCTGGACTGTGCAGAAATGGATAGACTGAATTTATCATTGAAGGAGAAAGAAGATACTGACTTCTATCAAACTTGGGAATCTTTTATTATTGGCTAGAGAAACAGGACTTCGCATAGACTTAAATATGTTTTTAAGTTATTATAGATGGAAAAAGAAGGGTGTGGGTGTGGGGGCTGACCCAGCGGGCTCAATGTTTTTTTTTTGATGATGGCTGTTGTTTGTAGTTTTCTTTTTGTTTTTGTAGGAGTATAATTTCTCAAATAAAACTTATTTAAAAAAAGAAAAAAGAAAACTTTGGACACCTGCTCTAAGCTAAGTTAAACCAACTCATCTAATATTTTTATGGAAGTTTGTAGGGGTTCATGCTTTGCTTCCCAAATCTCCCCACTCCAAGTAATTTAAAGACAATGGATGTGTTGCTCAGAGCATGAACATTAGAATCACACAAATAAGCCTGCTTTTTTATTGGATCCCTAATTAAACTAAAAAAGGAAAATATATCTGACAAAAGATAGTATGAGTCTCATGTGCTTTTCCATCCTTCTTATAAGATGGTATGATTGTACAAATGAAATCAGAATCTTTTATATTTATTTAAATATAAAATATAGACACTCTTTAACATCTGTTTTCAGTTGTCCTCAGTGCCCAACCCTAAACTGTAGTTAATCTTAAATCTGACATATTGAAACATGCCAGCTTTTTCAACTATGGTTTGTGAGGTTGTCTGCAAATGGTTAAGATGATTAATTTTTCTGGGTTTAGATAGGGATAAAAGGAAGAGAAAACTTCTGATCTGCTCCTTACAGCCACACTGATAGAGGAAAGGAAGACAAGTGTATACAAACTTGATATTCAATTGCAAAATGATAAAAAATAGTTCACTGTTACACAGTATCTCAATGAGACCAGTATGGAAGTTAAGAGAAACACTCTTCAGTTGGTCACTGCCTTCTTTAATATACGAATTGTTCTATTTAAAAAGGCTAGGATGTCCAGTATCTGTGAACTGACTTCCTCATCTGCCAATTTACAATTCAGACATTCCCCTGCCCCTGCCAGAGGCACATGATTGGACTTAATCAAGATCATTGATCTCACCATTGATTCCGCCATAACTTCATCACCCACCTCTGCAAACTTTGGAGGACCATGTATCTGCAGTGGAAAGCCCACAGAAATTATTTCTGGAGTGCACAGAAACTGGAGGAATGGACAAGAAGACTGTAATGGAGTGGAAGAACCAATGAAATCATCCAGGTTTGCCTTCATTGATTCTGATCATTTACAGGGAAAACTTCTGAATCAGACTGTTCTCTTATTCCAGACTCAGAAAAGAGCACCATTCCTTGCATGTTAATGGAAAAAAGTCTTACAGCTTGTAGGCATTTTTCCAGTACACATATACACACACACACAGAGGAATGTACCCTGATTGTGATATATCCCTCCCTTCCCTAGTAACCATTAACCATGATTTTTGTTTCCCTCACTCACACACTCACAAGTGGGAAGAAACTCTCAAACATAACCCTCATAAGGAATTTTTTAAAAATTGCACAGCGTTTTTCATGTATTGACTGTGCCACTCACAAACACCCTGTTCCTCCCACTTGCAATGGATCACAGCTTGCAGATAGGTCAGTGCAGTTTGTAAGCAATTGATATATCAGTGCAGCAGAAACCTATAGAGCAGAAACCTCTGTGATCATGGATCTATAGTTTTACACAAAGACACACACACACATGAATCTGGTGTAGATTACTGTGTCTCAATGCAATAATTAGCTATAAAAGCTGAGTATTAGGAATAACTGGCAGCTCCATAATTCATTGGATACTGTGAAATGGATAGCATTTTTTTCTGCCCCCTCAGACACTTTTGTTTTTTGTGAACATTTTGCATTTTGATGAGATAAGTATATGTGAAAATGTGACAAATATGATTGGCCTTTCTGCTACATTTGCAAAGTAGCTTACTCCCTATATTGTACAACTTCACATTGAGCTGGCAGAAAGGTGATTCTGCTTCTAATGGCACACTCCCCACTGCATTATAACAGGGGTAGAACAAGACAGGAATCCATTAATCATGCTCCAAACCAACACATACTTCTTTCTGCTGGTCTGCTGTTTAGTCATTATCTGCCCCCACCCATAGCTTCATTTCTTGATTGACAGTTGAAAAGAATACAAGTTTTTTCATACTTTCATCAAATCTTTCTTCACTCATTTGCAGTTCTATGCCAACTATCAATCAATATTCAAAAACCAATTCCCAAGTATACTTCATTATATAGGAGGAAACTCCTGAGGCTAATGTAAGTAGTTGTGGTATAAACTCACAGGGAAAGAAGGCTGGGCTACTTCAAATACCCATCATGCTCATTTCTCATTAACTATACGGGCTAAGGACAGACCAGGCAGCTTGGGCTACAACCCAACAAACACAAATTTATTTTTTTAAGCTGTGTTTGAAGATAATGCTTCATGATTTGTTTGAGAGCCTGCTTCCAGCTAAGACATTCACTGCTGTAACATGATTTAGGTCTGTGGTGGAGAAAGAAGGAAAACCCCTGAAACTCAGATGTTGCCAGTGATTACACAGCTCCTCTTATGGGAAAGGCTTGCACAGTCTCTTTGTTTTCATTAATGAAGTTTTAGTTTTAAATACTGTTCTAATAATAGAAAAGTAAAATCATCAAGAAAGAAAGCACACATTGAAACATTAATTATCTTTGTGTATTTCCTTACATGACTACTTCTGTAGCAACAGAAATGAAGAATATGGCAATGTGTGTTTTTGGAAAGGCATTACTGGTCCTGCACATCAGATTGTTGCGCTATAGGAAGCCTTCTGTTCTTTAACCAGTTTGTGATCCACAGGAGGACTCCCTTTTATGTGACTGTTCAGTTTGCTCAGGAGGCTTTGGTGAGAGATGTTGTCAAAAGACTTTTAGAAGTCCAAGTAAACAATGTCTACTGGATTGCCTTGTCTATGTGTTGTTGATACTCTCAAAAAACTTTATTGTAAAGTCCCCAGTGTACATGTGCATCTTCACTGGGAACTTCCAGCAACCACTGTCCAGCATCTTAGTTTCTATAACCTCATTATGTAGACTGGGCTTAACAGTTACAACACAGTTTCAGCTTGAATATAGTCAACTTATTCCACAAGTCTACTAAGATATATTATATCATCTAAAGTTTTTGTATTCCATAACACCTCAATCAAAGCAGCTTATCTTGCAGAGGAGCAACTTGTATTGCCTCACGTTAACTGTCTAGAAACAGTTTCATTACATTAACTGTTTCTGTCCTTTTTTATCTTTGACTGCCAGTCAAACTAAAACAGCATCATCCAGCCTCTAACTTCTCCCCCTGCTGTGTTTGCCTTCATATTTAGATAATTCCATGCTGGAAATGAACATGTATAGTGTTCAGACTGTTGGACTAAGGTAAAGAATCTCATGTTCAAATTCCACTTCTGCAGTAAAGCTCACTGGGTGACCTTGGTCTACTAACAATCTCTCAGGTTAAGCAACCTGACAGATTTGCTAGGATAAAAAGGGAAAAAAAGACAGTTGTGCATGGAAAAAGCCAAGATGTAAATATATTTAATATTTCCAAAGCACAGGGAGTGGGGAGCAGAATCACAGTGGCATAATGCATCCCAGCCATGTGTGTTCTATTGAGAGCCTGCATGTATAAAACTGTGCAGGATTCTCCAAGCAATTGGAAATCATGGAAATCATTCATTGCCCTTGTTCATAGGAAAAGTTGTGAATCAGCATATAAACAATGAACTAAGTATGTGTAGGTCTGTCATACATGCATTCACTTATCCTAGATACAATTTTTGAATATGGCTTACCACTGCCCACAACAGATTGCTAAAATAAATTCCAATTAATTTGAAAAATGCTTAACATACGCACCAGATCAATATGTTGGCAATGAGATGCCTGGTCATTTGAATCATTCTGGTTTCTATTGTGCCATGTATTCATGTGCAGATTTTCCCAAACTATATGATTTTAGATGGGAATGCAAGCTGAGTATCGTGCCTAACAACTCAGAGGAGTTGTTAGTGCGCGTAGGAGAGCAAGAAGCTCCCAGCGAGAGTCAGGTTTAGAGCAAGAAGATTTCTACTTGGTGCCCATGGCACAAACACCCCCTCCCCCACCACCACCACCTGACTCTGATGAAGTTTTTATACAAGTTCCTGGTAACGTTCATGAGCTGGCCATGGGAGTGTCCGTTGCCGTGGAGAATGTCCAGCTGAGAAGACTTCAGCTCTTGGGCCAATTAGAAGACAGGCAAAGTCAAAGAAGGAGGGAGAGTTTATCTAGCCCCCGGGGAGAGGTCCATTTCCGTTGGGTTAAGAGTACATCATAAATCCGAGAGAGATCAGAAAAGAGGGGCCAACTGTGTTGCTTAGAACTACCATTAACTTCTCCTGTATTATACATTGCCTGCTTATCTTTGAAATTTTTAGAATAAAAGGCTTTAAACCTTTATTTCCTGTACCTGTGTGAGTAATTAGAAAGAGTGCTCCGGCCTCATGACACTGAGGAATACAAGAGGTCTCCCCACCACCCAGAAGAATGCACTTGAGTTCAAGGGTGTAGGTTAGTATAATTTGAAAATGAGCCTTTGAAGAACTATATGATATAAAACTAGTGCCTTTTGAAAAATCTTGCCCCAGCAGCAATTATGAAGGGAGATTTGCTAGATCTATTTGCTTGCAAGGCATAGGAAAAAGCTTGGGGATGACAAGACCAAAAAACTGCAGCTATGGTAGTATTTAGGTAGTGATTCTTGTTTTGGAATAACACTAGCTGCGGGTTCTGATGTATTCTAGATAAGAACTATGGCAGAAGACTGAGGCCATTGCTATCACTGTTTCAGAACATGTTCCATAATGTTTCAAAAATTGTAAACTCAGTTCCTAGTTGAAAAGCTGAATTATAATCTCTCTCTACATTTTTTCCCTCTTTATTCACACACACACACACACACACACACACACAGAGAGAGTATGGTGCTCAGCCTGATAAGTATTCAGAGTGATTACCTGCTCTGGAATTTTTCCTGAATGCAAGCCTTGCTTCTAAAATTTGTTGTCATACCAATAGCCTCTTTTCTTGTGCCTTTTGGAAGATCACGTTCCATACAGTGAAAATAGCTTTGTTTCTAAGCATGGGCAACTGAATGCAACCCTGTTTTTGATAAGTGCAGATGCAGACATGTAAGGCTACTTGTGATACTTTTAGTTTAGACATATTTGGCTTGAAGGGGATTCTTGAAATCTGTTCATATTTCTCACAGTGTATACTGCTAAAGTTCATTTAGGGTATTGGAAGATCCTGGGGATATAAAATCATCTTCTTAAATGTTTTAGCAAAGAACATTCATTTCAAAGCGAGGTACTATAAAGACCTCAGAAGAAGCAGCAATAAAACTAGATATCAAAACTTTTATAAAAGATAATAAGCTTAGTCTGTAAGATACTCTAAACTATTTGGTAAATCAATTACCTAAAAGACAGAAAGAAACTTTCTTACTAGATTGCCAGTTTAATGAATACTCCAGACACATATAAAAAATAACATAAGAAATTTTCCAAACAGAGCTTTAATACAAGAATTCAGCAAAACACAGTTGGTTGGATTTAGACTTAATAATGCTTAGTGTAGACTTGTGGAAATTCAAAACCCAATACAATCTTTAGCCTTATTAATTTCAATAGGTTTCATCTAAGCGTGTGTCTAACCAAGAAAGCCATCACACTATGTATAAAAACAAGGTAGTTCCCTTCACTGAACATTGCATAACATTCTTTCGAGTAGTTATACATTTGGGTTTTCCCCTGATTGTTTGTTTGTTTTCCCAGTCATATTCTGACACCAATTACTATGCAACACTGACTCCTACAATTTAATCTGCTCTGGAAGATGATCTGGCCATCAAGAATGGCTTTTCAGATAATATGATACTGTGATAATATGCTGAAAAAGCTGCATTATGCATGTGCAGAGAAAGCCACATGGATTCTGGCCTATACAGGTCACACTTTCCAACAAGATAAATCACAGAATTAAACAATTAATCGCTTTACTGAAACCAGTAAAATTGCTGTCATAAAACAGATCGAATCCAGATTTAGGTACATGCAATTGTGTTTGTGAAAGCAGACTTCCTTATCCTGTCTTCTCTGTGGCAATCCTTTGACTTCAAGTGCTGCAGAGAGGTTCAACAGACCCTGTTGAATTGAATGAACTATGGTGTAGTAAGGATTGATATATCTCCAAAACTGGAGAGAGAAACCTTTTGTGATTTGAGTCCTTGTATACTCAGAAGGTAGACCCTGGCCAGAAAGTTGTAGTTTAAGTGAGATGCAGACAGACTAGAAAAGTTTCAGAGAAGGACAGCAAAGATTATCAGGGAAATGGAAACAAAGCCTTATGAGGACGGAACGAAAAATTGCTCATATTTAGCCTTGAGAAGAGGACTGAGGACAAATATAATAGCACTCTGAGTTAGGGATCTGTGAGGAATCTGTTCTGGGGGTAGGAATCCATCAGATTCCCTGTGTTCAGCTGCCTGGACTCTGGCCTGATTTCCTACAGCCATCAGTTCAAATGTCTAGTGAGCAGGCTGAGTGTTCATGTAGTGCTCACCAGGAATCAAGTTCCATGTGAACACTGTGCAAGTGGTGTCATTTTTCCATGGATGAGACTGTGCATGCTGCAGAATACATTGCTGATTGTGCAAGAAGGTTTATGAACTTTCATAGACTTCCTCTCACCTCCACTCACTTCCTGAGCCAAGGCAGAACAAAAGAAGTCAGATGAACAGAAGGGAGCCAGATTACAGGTAAAAGTGTTGCAACCATACCTCAAGTATTTGAAAGGTTGCCACTGAATATGCTATGTTCAGTGAAGATGAAGAACCGTGTCTATTCCCAATCATCTCAGGGTGTGGGGCTTTGCAAAATGGACAAAAATTCCTGACTGCTAGGGCAGTATGTGCTCTTCCACACTGGAGGCACTCAAGATGCAAAAGAGCAGCCATCCATCAGGAATGCTTTAACTTGGAATCTGCACTGGAGTTCTGCCTTATCACCCCTTCCAATTTTAGTACACTATGATTCTAACTCCTATATGATTGCACTTTCATTTGCATAAGTGCCTGTTCAGAAAACTGACGTACCCCATTGTGGACAATTGCACATCTGTGATTGTTTAGCACCACCACCAGATTCAGCAAGAACTTACATTGCAGTCAAGAAGCAAGATGAAAGATGTAGAGATAGGCAGAGCTACAGGGCTGTTCAACCAACACAGAAGCAGAAGAAAGCCACATTAACTAGAGAGAATTAAAATAAACTATCCCTTTAATCAATGAAGTCTTTTAAGTCCTCTTTAATGAGAGCATCTTCACAAGTACCCAATGGCATGATAAACCTATGACCACACTGTCTAGTTCAGACTGTAGGTAGACCTTTGATGATTTTTATAAAATGAATAAGGTATCTTGTGTATATCGTACATGCATGCCCACACACACACTTGTTATGTAGAAATACAGTTTGTTGAATATGTTATGATATAGTCTGAATTTTGAAGGAGGAAAAAAAAAATCCCAAAGCAGTTCATGGGATATTTTTGAAGCAAATGTAATAAGAGAAAAGGCTATTCACAGAAGACATTGTGCCCATGATTAAATATTCCAAGAATTTGTCCTGCCCGAAGTGTAAACTTGTTCAAGTTGCTCTACAACCTCACAACTTTTATGAACACAGTAAAGCTCTAATGGAAGGTTTGTTTCCACTGGATTTGATCTTGGCACCACCATCAGTTTAAGCTGTAATATTTTCTTGAATCTATACCCAGTTGTAACTGTTTTGAGGATTACTCTCTGAATAGAATTGTTTTTGATAAATGGAAGTTTTAGTCCCACTGCAACCTAATTTATCACTGAAATTGGGGGATTTACAGGTTTTCAAACATCTAGACAGTAATGAATTCTCTCTGGTTGCTTTAGTTTCTAAGATGAGAGGTATATATTTAATATTTGACTTACTGACAGCAAAGGGATGGAATCAAAAGAACTGATTAGTCACACAATCTTCAGAAACATTACAGGTGGATTGAAAAGAATGCTCATCTCTTGAACTTTCTAAAACATAACTTCTTTTGAGAGACAGAAGACTTCACAAACCAGAAAACTTCCAGTAAAACTCTTTATTGTGACACCTTATAGCTTCCTCAGATCTTTGCCATGGAGGACAAAACTATAGCTTTTTGATTTCTATTTTTCTTGTTCATTACTGTGTTCAGTTTAGAAGACCATGTCAAAACTAGCTCATGGAGACTGGGAAATCGGAAGTCTTTTAAGACATGAAGATGTTTCCCAATTTTGACTTTTTCACTGAACAGGTAAATCAAGATGTTCAGTGATATAAATCCAGAAGGAATGCAGGGTTTTTCCATAGCATGGCTTGGCTATCACTACAAATATGAGGAACATATTGCTGAAATACAGCCCATCGCTTCCTCTTTTGAATCCTCAGTGTGGTTGTAGTTAACTAGCTGGGGAAGGACAGCTATTTATTTAGTAAGACCGAAGCAGCCAGTCAGTCTGCATCCTCTGAGAGGAGCTGTGGGTTGGTGGTAGGACACTCACTTTGTGTGATAGTTTGACACTGTCTGTGGCAGCTCCCACTGTGTGTGTGTGCTAATGGGGGTGAAATCCTGGAGAACATCTGTCTGGCAAGAAAGATAAGACTGCACTACATGTACAAATAACCTGTCCAGGTGGAAGGCAATTTCTTGTCTTAAAAAGGTACAGAAAAGCAAAATGCAAATAATCAAGGGGTTTGTGCAAATACCATAGGAGAGGAGGTTATAAGGTAGCTGATCTAGGAACAGAACCTGATGGCCTAACTGGATCCTTCCACCTCTAATATTCTGTGATCGTTATGTTTGAGGCTTGTGATCAACATGAATGAGAGGATAACTATGGCTATCCTGTTGTGCTTGTGGGTTTCCAAGAGGCATGTGGTTGGGCGCTATACGAATAAAATGCTGGGCTAGAAAAGTCTATGTCTGATCCAGCAGGGCTCTTAAGTCCTTGCAGCTTCCCAGCTTATTATACCTTCTGCCTTCCATTCAGTAGACATGCTGCAATAAACCTCTTCTAGTCATATCCACCTCACTCTGCCTACTGATAGATAGGAGTACTCTGTAACATCCCATTTCTCCTTTCCCTCCTCACAATTACTGTATATCACGCTACGGAAAGCTGTCGTCATCCAATCATAGTTTGAGAAAAATAACATTTCCCATTTAATGTTAATGAGAAAATGGTAGACTAAGGAATATATTGTGTCTTAGATGGCCAGCTTTGTTTTGAATCCAAAGGTTCTTGCAGAAAACTTACAGAAAACTATTACAGACACCAAGGGTGGAGAAGCACCTTTATTATCACTTTGGATATTTTATAAAAGTCATAACTTCACTCTGATAGAAAAAGAAATGCTGCTGGAACCTTGTCAAGAGACTTTCCTTTTTAAAGTGAAGTTTAGAGCATATTGCATCTTATTTCTATGAGTTCTGATGCCTGGTTCTCCATTTATTCTGAATAGACAGCAACAGAAAGCATTAGAATGATAGCAAAACCATTCTATTAACTCTCTTTCAGTTGCCTTGTTTGGATTTTAAGGGCATCATTTTTCAGCAGGCTTGCTTGAATTAAAAAGCCCAGGACAAAATCTACTCAGAGTGATATCTTGCCAAATATCATATCACAATAGCATTTCAAGTATCTCCTGAAGGCTATTAAAAGTGATTTTGAAGGCTTTTCCTCAAAACCAAATCCTTTCTCCTTTCATGAACAAATCTATCTATCCATTCTATTTCCTATTTTGTCCTGCTACACATGATGAAAGAAAAAGGTTGGAGATAAAGTAATTCCCATTCTTCCTTTTCCCATACAAAATATGCTGGGGTATTCTCTGTCATTTGTATATCACTAGCCTGTGCTAGAAGCAACACTGATATCAAGAATCAAAAAACAGCATGTCACAGACGGAGGTGTCCTCACACAGAAATACTTGCCAACTAGATTTTGCTGTCTTCTGATCTTAGATGGAATTCCAAGTTTAAATTAATTTTGACTGCATCTGTGGTGTAAGAATTATCATGTGGAACCCAGACCAAATGAAATGGCACTTAGCCTCTAACAGTGCAACATTCCAGATTTCTACTCAGATACAATTCCCTTTAGGTTCAATGGACTAAACAAATTGAGTAATCCTAAGCAAATAAATGTATGATTGCAGTCTAAGATTCATAGCAGATTTACAGCACACTTTCAAAGTTTACAGTGGTTAGAATTCGAATTGTGTATAAAAGCTTCAGAGAATTCTCCATGTTATTTGTAGCCAGAGAAATTGGGAAGAACAATCTCATCAAATCTCAATTTGAACAATTTCAATTTCTTTAAGGAGAGGAAACTCATCAATGGCAAGGATGGCAGGGCAGCTTCTTTCATTGTTTCCTAAGGGTGTTGTTTTTCCTGCCACTGCAACTTACAACTGTATCAATTGTATTTGGTGTATTATATATATATATATGCCCAATGACACCTCATCCTTAGCATAATCCCAGGGCATGGGAGAGAAGGGAATGCAGCCACCACATACATACATACATACATAAATATCAGGGTAAATAAAAGCTGTCCTTTATTTCCAGGGCTGGGGGCTAAGAAAAGAATGATCTCATTGAAGATGTTTGTTTCTAAGAAAAATGTATTTTAAATAATTTTGGTTCAGCTCTGGTAGGTATACTTTGGATTCTGCAGCTTCCCCGAGATCTTCTAAATTTCTGAGGGATGACTGTAGATGTATCATGTCTTTAATGCAAAATACTGATAGTCCTTTTCTGACAACTCTGTAGTGGGTGTGGGGATAAAGACAGTATTTTATCCACAGTCAGGAAAGCAGTGGAGTTGTTGTTGCTGTTGTTGCATGCAATCACGTCCCTGACTTATGGCCAGCTTATGAATGAAAGCTCTACAAACTCCCTGTCTTTCACAGCCCTGCTCAGCAATTGTAAACTCAAGGCTGTGGCTTCCTTTATGGAAATGCTTTATTTTGTATTTGGTCTACTGCTGCTCTTCTGCCTTTGATGTTCCCTGGCATGATTGTTTTCTCCAGTGAGTCTTGCTTGCCTATGATGTGCCCAAAGTATGATAATTACATCATGTTGTTCATCTTCTAAGAAAAGTTTGATCTGATCTAGGACCCACTTGTTCATCTTTCTTCCATCCCAAGGTATTCACAGAACTCTTCTCTGCATTTTTCCTCTGCAGTTTTCTGCATTGTTCAGTTTTCACATGCATCTATAGTGATTGGGAATGCAATAACATGGATGATCTTGGCCTTAGTCTCCTGTGAAATATCCTTACATTCAATGATCTTTTGCTACCTTTCAAAGTAGTAGCCTTCCTTTGAATTGATGAATGAGCAAAGTATGCAAATTCTTTTACCATTTCAGTTTCTTCATTGTTGTCATAAGTTTTGTAATTCTTAGTCATTTTAATGTTCACCTACAGCCCTGCTTTCTTCTTTCATTTTCACAAGGAAACTTCAATGCATTGCTGCTTTCTGCCAGTAAGATGATATCACATGATACTATCACATGCATATGAGGTGGGTCTAGAATTTTCTGAACATTTTCTCTTCTATGAAAGAGGCCTGTGACTCAATGTTGTGATGATAAAAAGAACCTATGTAAGCCACCTTGGGTTCTTCACAAAAGGAAAAAAAGGTTGGAATATAAATTCATACTACTATGCATAATAATAAAATTATATTTCTCAGAAAAATTCCAATAGCTTAATTCTGCTTTTCTGTGTGTGGGAATCAGGGATAACCACAAGAGACAAGTGCTTGTGATGGCAATACTTCTAGATATCCTGAGACATAAAGTGGAAGATATGGGACCCAGCTGATCCCCATAATTTGTTGTGTTCTATAATGAATCTGTTGTTTTACTTCTGTTTGAATATGCAGATAAAATGTTGCTTTTTTGAGCTATATCCACCATTTCTGGTTAGCTCTGCACCATTCAGTTGACAAGTATTGGCTTGCTAATGAGCCTGTGTAATGCAATTTGAATTGAACACAATTATTTAGATGGATTGGCACCAAGTTTGTGAATACAAAGCAAAAGTTTTGGCTATGCAGTTTTATTCAGAGCAAATGAAATCATGTAAAACAAATGAATGAGATACCCATGGTGAGTCTGAAATATGTATCTACCTCAGACTACAGAGGCAGAAAGCTAGATGGTCATGAACACAGAATTTTGTAATTCTCTTAGCCTGAGTGAACATGAAGCCCAAGATGTTCTGCCCTTTTCCTGTCTTCTGTTATACACCAGAGCAAGCGGACAATAGGCTTGAGGGATCTACTTTTCCACAAGAACTGTGAAATATACCAGCTGGAGTTAGAAGAACATGCTCAGTCAAGGAACTTGCCCACAGCCCATTTACACAGCTGCCAATTCCTGACTGCTTTCCACCCCAAAAAGCACCCCCACTCCAAAAGAATGTTTTCTTAATTTCTGCACTAATTGATGTTGATGTGCTGTTGTTTGGGTGAGTCAGAAATCCTTGCCAATCTACTGTAAATCACTTACAGCATTATCAAGCGATCCTGATGGAGAAAGCATGTCTTGGGTTACAGAGATCAAGATCAATATCGTTTATTAAACAGCAAGCTATCATATGCTTGACCTAACCAAAGACTAAAGAAGTATGCAACAGACACTACAAATGTATTGATATATAAATGATTTCAAAGGTGACCTATTTGCCTGAGTAGAAACTCAAAGTAGAAACAAGACAAAATAAGAAATGTTAAAACACTCTTAAAATACAAATTAATAAACAAAATAAGCAATATTGTAAATGGAAATCTCTCTCTCGCTTCTCCTCCTTCTTCCCTCCCTCCCTTTTCCAAAATTGTCTGCTACAGAAGAACATCTCTCAGAGATGAAAACCTTATTCAGATAATGCTGAATGCCCATTTTGCAGGCCCACTCAGTCTCAATGCGCATGCAAAATCTTCAGTGAATAATGACTTGTTCAGACAGTTTTGTTTAATATAGGGTCTCTTGGATGGACAATTCCCATAATGAACACTGTTCTCCTAGGAGGAGGCTCATTTAGCTGTCTAACCAGAAAGAAATGGTCTGACACACACTGCAGAAAATGTTTTAACTGGAATTGAGTTGAAGCTAACTAGCAAGGTATATGAACAGTTTGTAATTTTATTTTGTATTTCTTAGCTCTTTCATGATGAAGTTCAAGCTAGACACTGGTTAATTTCATGAATGAAAGTTTAACTCTTTCTTTCCCTGACTGTGGTCCTCACAAAAATCACTCAGCAGCTGCAATTTGCATTTCAAGGGAAATTCCCAATGATGATAAACTGAGTTTCCTTCTCAAAGCAAATAAACGCTTCCACAAAGGGAGGTTTGCTGGGGCATTAACAGAAAAAATAAAGAGTTAAAACTTCCTTCCCTACTGAGGCTATTCACACTTCCCTTTGGCTGCTCTAGGAATTGTGTCCACAAATTGCAATAAACACATTATATATGCTAAATGCATAATAGTTTAATATAAATAAAGAATATAAATGTAAATAAATAAGAATCTATTCATAAGGGAATAGATATTCATTTCATATTTTGTTTCCAAACCCAATGAAAATACTTTTCTCTGTCACAAATTTCTCCAGGTAAAGGAATTTTGCTTTCCATCATTTAATCCCACTGTCTTAGTTTTATCAATTGAACTAAATGGTCCACAAATGATTATGCCATAATACATTTGTTAGTAATCAAAGTATCATGGGGATTTCATTTTTCTGCAACAAGATAACACATCTATTTTTCTGAAAATTGCCATAGCTTACTTATTCATTCTCTGCAGGTAAAATTTTCTTTGAGCATCAACATTTTTTTTAAATTATCTTTTTTTAGTGGGGATGCAACTGTTACTTATGTTTAGACCATAAGTGATATGACTTTAGTATGCTTAAGTAATTCCTAACAGCATCATTTCAGGATCCAATAATACTTCATATCTAATTTTTATTTTAATGTCTCTCTATACTTGGATCCAAAGCAATAGAATGACACTGCACATGTCTCTGTTTCCACCAAACTTGACATTTGGGCTAGTTTTCTACCATAAATCAAGGTTAGGAACCAGTTGTCCTTGGACTTCAGCCCCCATCAGCCCCAGCCAGCCTGAACAATGGTGATAGACATTAAGAATATTTCCACAACACACAAAACAGCACAATTTTCCCCAGCTGTGTTCTTAATAAAAGATGTCCAGAGATGCTGTTACCCTTAAAACTAATGAAATAGAACAAGTTGAGATAGTAAAATGCACCTGCTTTAGAATTGGTGGTGGTGGTGGTGGTGGTGATGTCCTGGGTTGACAATTTCATCCTGAAATGTGCCATACTAGATTTGCTCGTTGATTTATTTAAATGCATGATGAGTGATATTTCATAATTTGAAATAAGCACCACATGTATATAAGTACAGGATTGTGGTCAGTTGATCAATTCCTGATCTGTGCCTTTATATTCTTGTCACCAGGTCCCAGTATAGCCTACCTTACAGGTTTATTATGAGGATAAAACATCACATTGGGATGTTGAAGTATTTCCCCGCCACCCAGGGTATAATAATAATATTTGATACTAACTACATGCAGTGCTTTTTTTGTCATAGAACACACCAGAACAGAGTTCTGGCACCTTTTCTCAACAGATTTTCCAAGTTTTAAAAGTAACTTTTGAAAATTTGATGTTTGGTCCATGTGGATTTGAATCGCCCTGTTGAGCATAGCAGCTCGGTGGCAAAATCATTAAAACGGTGCATGCAGGCTGCTTCTGTGTCGAATCTGATGCATGCATACTTCGTCCACACTGGTTGTGATGGTGCTACTCAGTTTGTGGTTGGTCGTGTGGTCATGCACTGAGTGCTTATTGCGGGCGGCAACCGTTATGTTTTGTTAAACAACTGACGTGTGTGGGTGTGTGTACAGTGATTGACTATGTGTGAAAGATAAATAATTTCATGAGTTCTGGCACCTTTTTTCTTACAAAAAAGGCACTGACTACATGTATTTCTATATAGAACTAAGTAAGAAGTTTGGGAGAAAAAATAAACTATCTAATCAAAAACTTAGGAATTGTAAGAGGTCATCACTTTAAAGTGCAGAATAAAAGGGAGTGTTTAGATTAGAAAGTAGATGGCTTATTTTGCATTGTCTTAATTAGATCTTCTTTTAGATTTTAATTATAGGTATATTGTTTTTGTATGTGATCAGGAGTGCAAATTGATGTGATCCTATAAAAAATTCCAGTATAATGCTCCCTACATAGAGAATTGCACTAGGATTGGCCATTTATTGAAACAGCAGACTCTAATAGTATTGATTTTAATGGCATTCACCTTTGTAACTCTATGTAGTTAATGACTGCTATTGGGCTGGGGGTGGTATTGTTGTTTGTTTTTGTTCCTGTTTTTAACTGCTTGCTTTGAGCTCTCAGTTTATGCATCTATCTCATAATGTTTGGCATGCTAGCAAGTATACTGCTGAATCTGCATCAGCCCTGTGAAAGCAAACCTTGAACCAGAATAGCATCACAACTAGTGTGCGCCAACCAGGAGCAAGGCAAATGTTAGCTACAAGGGATTTTGTCAAGGACTAAATTGCCAAACCATTCATCATAACTCAACTGTAACTGGCTGTAAATCACAGAAATAAATGTTCAGTTTTTACCGTCTTTACAGATGTACAGATTCACCTCTGTTCAATTGATTATGGGGAAGATAATTAAAATCTATGCACATCTTTCATCACCAGCATCTTGCTTCACCTGTTACAAAGGAAGTTTCCATAAAAGAATATTCTGCAACTGTATATTCACAGTTTCTTTGGTGAAAGTGTTAATCTGAACTTTTAAATAATTATAAATATAATTGGAGTGGTTTTCTACATAACAAGAATTAGATTTGGAGACTGGAAAAATGCGGGATAGAATTTGAACCTAGGTCAAATTCCAAATCCATTATTTGTTACATCATACCTGGATCACTGCCTTGTCGTGGCGAAGGGGCTTGCGTAGCTCAATGAAGCTATGAGCTATGCCGTGCAGGGTCACCCAAGACGGACAGGTCATAGCAGAGAGCTCTGACAAAACGTGATCCACTGGAGAAGGAAATGGCAACCCACTCCAGTATCTTTGCCATGAAAACCCCATGGACAGTACCAAAAGGCAAAATGATATGACACCGGAAGATGAGCCCCTCAGGTCAGAAGGTGTCCAATATGCTACTGGGGAAGAGTGGAGGGCTAGCACTAGTAGCGCCAGAAAGAATGAAGCGACTGGGTCAAAGCCGAAAGGACACTCAGTTGCCGATGTATCTGGAGGTGAAAGGAAAGTCCGATGCTGCAAAGATCTTTACTCCATAGGAACCTGGAATATCAGATCCATGAATCAAGGCAAGTTGGATGTGGTCAAACAAGAGATGACAAGACTGAACATCGACATCTTAGGAATCAGTGAACTAAAATGGACAGGCATGGGTGAATTTAGTTCAGATGACCATCAGGTATACTACTGTGGGCAAGAATCCCTCAGAAGAAATGGAGTAGCCTTCATAGTCAATAAAAGAGTAGGAAAAGCAGTACTGGGATACAATCTCCAAAATGACAGAATGATCTCAGTTCGAATCCAAGGCAAACCATTCAACATCACAATAGTCCAAGTCTATGCCCCAACCACTGGTGCTGAAGAGGCTGAAGTTGACCAGTTCTATGAAGGCCTACAACACCTTCTAGAATTAACTCCAAAAAATGATGTCCTTATCATCATAGGGGATTGGAATGCTAAAGTAGGAAGCCAAAAGATAACTGGAATAACAGGCAAGTTTGGCCTGGGAGTACAAAATGAAGCAGGGCACAAGCTGGTGGAATTTTGTCAAGAGAATACAATGGTCATAGCAAACACTCTTTTCCAACAACCCAAGAGACGACTCTACACATGGACATCACCAGATGGTCAACACAGAAATCAGATTGACTATGTGCTCTGCAGCCAAAGATGGAGAAGCTCTATACAGTCAGTAAAAACTAGACCAGGAGCTGACTGTGGCTCAGATCATGAGCTTCTGGTGGCAAAATTTAGGCTTAAGTTGAAGAAAGTAGGGAAAACCACTAGGCCACTCAGGTATGACATAAATCATATCCCGGATGACTACACAGTAGAGGTGACAAATAGATTTAAGGAATTAGATCTGATAGACAGAGTGCCTGAAGAACTATGGATGGAGGTTCGCAACATTGTACAAGAGGTAGCAACTAAAACCATCCCAAAGAAAAAGAAATACAAGAAAGCAAAATGGCTGACTGAGGAAGCTTTACAAATAGCTGAGGAAAGAAGGGAAGCAAAAGGCAAGGGAGAAAGAGAAAGATACAAACAATTGAATGCAGAATTCCAGAGAACAGCTAGAAGAGATAAGAATGCCTTCCTAAATGAACAGTGCAAAGAAATAGAAGAAAACAATAGAATAGGGAGGACCAGAGATCTCTTCAAGAAAATTGGAGATATGAAGGGAACATTTCATGCAAAGATGGGCATGATAAAGGACCAAAATGGCAGGGACCTAACAGAGGCAGAAGAGATTAAGAAGAGGAGGCAAGATTACACAGAAGAACTATACAAGAAAGAGCTTAACATCCCTGATAACCACAATGGGGTGGTCACTGACCTCGAGCCAGACATCCTGGAATGTGAAGTCAAATGGGCCTTAGGAAGTCTGAGCAACAACAAAGCTAGTGGAGGTGACAGCATTCCAGCTGAGCTATTCAAAATCCTGAAAGACGATGCAGTTAAAGTACTACACTCACTATGCCAGCAAATTTGGAAAACTCAACAGTGGTCACAGGATTGGAAAAGGTCAGTTTACATTCCGATCCCAAAGAAGGGCAATGCCAAAGAATGTTCAAAGTACCGCACCATTGCACTCATTTCACATGCTAGCAAAGTGATGCTCAAAATCCTACAAGCTAGGCTCCAGCAGTATGTGGACCGAGAACTACCAGAAGTACAGGCAGGATTTCGAAGAGGGAGAGGAACTAGAGATCAAATTGCCAACATATGCTGGATCATGGAGAAAGCTAGGGAGTTCCAGAAAAACATCTACTTCTGCTTCATTGACTACGCTAAAGCCTTTGATTGTGTGGATCACAACAAATTGTGGCAAGTTCTTAAAGAGATGGGAGTACCAGACCATCTTATTTGTCTCTTGAGAAACCTATATGCAGGTCAAGAAGCAACAGTGAGAACTGGACACGGAACCACTGATTGGTTCAAAATTGAGAAAGGAGTTCGGCAAGGCTGTATACTGTCACCCTGCCTATTTAACTTATATGCAGAGCACATCATGAGAAAGGCGGGGCTAGATGAATCGCCAGTTGGAATCAAGATTGCTGGGAGAAATATCAACAACCTCAGATATGCAGATGATACCACTCTCATGGCGGAAAGTGAAGAGGAACTAAAGAGCCTCTTGATGCTGGTGAAGGAGGAGAGCGCAAAAGTTGGCTTGAAACACAACATTAAGAAAACTAAGATCATGGCATCCGGTCCTCTCACTTCCTGGCAAATAGATGGGGAAGAAATGGAGGTAGTGAGAGATTTTATTTTCCTGGGCTCCAAGATCACCGCAGACCACAACTCCTCCAGCACCACAACTCAAAGGCCTCAATCCTTTTGCGCTTGGCCTTCCTTATGGTCCAGCTTTCACAGCCATACATTGCAACTGGGAAAACCATAGCCTTAACTATACGCACTTTTGTTGGCAGGTGATGTCTCTGCTTTTTACTATGCTGTCTAGATTTGCCATAGCTTTCCTCCCCAGGAGCAAGCGTCTTTTAATTTCTTGGCTGCAGTCCCCGAGACTCCTGCGAGTCCCTTGGACCGCAAGGTGATCAAATCGGTCAGTCCTGGAGGAGATCAACCCTGACTGCTCTTTAGAAGGCCAGATAGTGAAAATGAAACTCAAATACTTTGGCCACCTAATGAGAAGGAAGGACTCCCTGGAGAAGAGCCTAATGCTGGGAACAATAGATGGCAAAAGAAGAAGGGGACAGCAGAGGATGAGGTGGCTGGATGGAGTCACAGAGGCGGTTGGTGTGAGCTTGAGTGGACTCCGGGGAATGGTGGAGGACAGGAGGGCCTGGAGGAATGTTGTCCATGGGGTCGCAATGGGTCAGACACGACTTCACGACTAACAACGACAACAACCTGAATAGTTCAGAACACATGTATGTATGCACACGCACACTTAATTTCTTCATGAAAATATAAGTAGTAGAGTTTGGATTCGTCAATCCACAGATAATGATCCATGAGATCAAGGGAGGTGATGGAGTTCCTAACCAAGCATGGTATCTAAGACTGTACTTCTGCTGGTGGAATGGACGTATCTTCCTCTTGCAGTCCACTGCATGACACCAAATGGTTGGAGGACCCTATAAATTGATTTGAGTGGAGGAGTGCAGAAGGGAGGCAATGACAGGAAAGTCCTGTTATACTAGTGGAAATCTGCTGCATGGTTTTGGCTCCTCCTAAACTGGTTCCAAATTCAGCCAGTAATGGGTCAGTAAAAGAATCAGTATGGTTAAAAAGAAGGTTTAAAATATTCTAAATAATCTGACATTCAATCTGGAGAATCTTGACCGAATCCTTTGTTATCATAAAGGTGTATCGGGGTACTTACCAATGTTCTTGTCTCTGTGCTGGACTTTCTCCACATGAACCTTTCACAGAAGGGAGGAAGGAACTTCCACTTACTTCCCACTATTCCACCTACTTAGATATCATACTTCAGGATATGTTGCTGATCATCAGGTGGCCTTATCTTTCTCTAAATGGTGAATCCTTTCATTTCACTGTTCATCACATATGCAGCTGGCTTGGTAAATATTACACCATGTCAGTTTGTTTTGTTTGGGAAAAAAAATGAATGACTGAGGTGTATAAAGGAGGGTAGGAAGGATGGAGCACAGTGTAGTTCCTTGACTTAATGACCTCTAGAGGCTCAGAAGAAGGGGAGAGAAGCAAAAATGTCTTTTCCCAGTGGTCTGGCTGGACAGTTTGAAATCCTGAACTTCATGATCATAGTTGCACACACCTTGACACCCCACTGAGTGCTTTAGTTGATTTCTCTCCGCCTCAAAATTTCATTTCCTGCAATATCTATTTCTACATCTATTTCTATTTATCTAGATAAAAATAAATACCCTAAGCATGTGCAGATTTGCTTTATATATTTAAATCATAATACTATCATGTCTGCAAGAATAAAATGGAGTTTGCTTTTGCTGTCCTGATACTAAATGCAATTACTTGGAAATAAGCACCATTTCACTGTAGAACAGGATAATATATATTTTAAAGGAAAAATAGTAAAATGAGCATCTGTAGTTATGAACATACCCAGCTGTCTTCTCTCAGACTATAAAATATTTTCATAAATAAGGATGAACGGTTCCTGCTGCAACAAGCATCAGTCCTGGTATATCAATGTCAGCTCAGTTGCTGCTCTATGCATAGTCATTTGCCCCACCTCCAGGCTGTGGGGTCCCAGACTTTGTCCTAGCTGTACAGATGTCTAAATTTTCTTGCACCCAAAAGCTCCAAGATTACAGAAAGTGCCAGTCCCTGAGGATGATCTGAAAATGCCTGTACTTTCAATCCAGACTCTGGTGGGTACGGACCTCCATCAGAAAAATACAGACTGCTCCCTAGTCATGTATTACCATAATAATCAGAACGCAGATGTCAAGCAATCTCAAGAAAACAAAACAGCAGCAGCAGCAAATAAAGCAGAGAAATTCTAGATCAGTCCAAGGGTCCATATAGTTCATCATTCTGTTCACACAGTCACTCATCACCTGCTCATGGGATGGATAAACTGCTGGGCAACAGCACAATCTCACCCTTGTTGCTCAGCAACTGGGTTGACATTTCCATTGAGCTGTTCACCATAATGCCAAGTTCCCTTTTCTGGTTAGTCTCTGCTAATGTAGAGCCCATCAGTTTAAACATGAAATTGGGATTGATTGATTGATTGATTGACTGATTGATTGATGTCCCAGCTTGCATCACTTTTACCCTTGCTTGAATTGAATTGCAACACAAAAAGAAGTCAGCACAATATCTGGACAGTTCATTCCACCTTTTAAAAAATCAAGCAGTCTTAATCCATCATGTTTACAAAGTCTATATTAGCATACAGAATATATGGCCATCCAATAGCTGGATCACAATGTGGCGTCTTTAGGACTGCACCACATGTGGTATTTGAGAACATACTATAAATGTCTGCAAAGAAATGCCTGCACTGGATGCGGTATTTTCATTTTATTTGTATCTGCAGTATGACAGAGGAACACTGATGTGAAAATTAATTCCAGAAACAAACCATCCCCAATGCCCCCACCCTCTGTGTCTCAATGATTTATCTGAAACCACCTCATGCTTAAATTCTATTGTGATAAAACAGCTGTGAAGACACCAGCCTGGCCTTTGGTGAAGTTCAAACAGTTCTAGCAGAATGCTTTAAATCCTGAGAAACCCTTTTAATCAAAAGGAGTGCTTGAGCAGGACAAGATCGGATTATAGCTGGATCCCCGCAGAAACAGATGAAACAGATGTACTTATTACCAGCCAAAGAAAGGAAGAAAAGAAAAGAAAAGAAAAGAAAAAAGAAAAGAAAAGAAAAGAAAAGAAAAAGTAAAAGGCTTTTGGTATTTAAAGAGTAGCAAGCAGTAAGCCAAGAGTTTTCACAGGAGAAAATATCTCCCAAGTATAGTTGCAAATGTTCTAAAATAGCTGTTGATTGTAATTATGCAGAAGGAAAGATATGACACAAGTTCTTTGCATTCAAAAAAGTTATTCGAGTTTCAAAATGATTCCTCACTTCCCAGTTCCCCATTTATATGGGTGAATATACTATTTTGATGACTGATCCAAACTACTGCAGTTTTTCCAACCTGTGTTTCAATGACAGTAAATTTCAAGTACTTGATGTTCACCCAGTGCAGGCAATCTTCTTTAATGATCTGAGAATTTTTGGAAAATGGATAACTCATTTTCAGAGAGCAGAGCATTTGAATGCTTTTGTATCCCTAATGAAATTTATATTTTAAGAGTTCAGATTGGTTGCAGATGGCGGGGTCAGATTTCACTGAACAGTTCTGTTTGTTCAATCTGACCCCTTGCAACTGAAAAATAAAGGATACTTGTGTTCTGCAGGATGCCTTTTGGAAGGTGTGTGTGTATGTGGGGGGGGGAGCTATCATTATTTGTTGTGTCCAAGGCATTAGTATTTCTTGCATCTAGGATCTATCTCAAATGATGCTCTTCTGATTTGCATTTTCTAAGACAGATTGTTTCTTTGCTTGCCTGTTTGTTTTTAATTGGAAGCTGGCATACAGGAGTGAAGGCCTGTCTTAAGGTATAATTTTTTAAATTTCAGATCAAAGGGGTGGTTTTGTGTTTTGGAACTCAGGCTCTAGTTCTTTCTCATATTTAGATCCTTGGTCAAAGTTTTCACCAAGTTTTTTGTGACTTGCCATACCTACCATGCCTTCCCACCCACAACAATGGCAGCCATTTTGTGAGAGTGGACATGCACAACAGTCTTGCAAAATTCCAAATGTACATACTCACCCCAAAAGGTTGAAGACACCTTTCTTTCATACTTTCTTTTATTCTTGAGTTCTATTGAGAAAGGATAACTTGCATCACAAACTGAAGTTGTACATACACACATGTTCAACAGATACCATATTACCACTTTTATCTCTAGCAAAGTCTGCATTTTCTGCCTCTATCAGTGACATTCAAAAGGGCCTCCCCCTCACTTTATCTCATTATGTGTTTCTTTATGCATTTATGTAGATGCTTATTTTTCTAAGTGTGCACATTCAAACATGTGTATGTATAACCCTGTGACCCACTGTTTGCAACCTTGTCCTTAAGAATGTTATGGGACATCCCATGAGACGACTTCTCTTTTTTAGGACAAGTATTTCAAGGAGGAAGTCAGCAAATAAAGCTTTTTAATGGAATGCAGACACAATGTCAGAAGCTTTTTCTGTTGAATATATATTTACCAGGATGAAAACCTATTTCATATACTTTTAGTTATTTTTCTTTAAAAAATATCTGTGACCTTGCTTATTCCACCCTACTTGGTTCTGAAAGTAGCATGCAAATACAATGAAACATACATTTCCTGGCATTCTATGTGCATTGTAATTCAATGACACTGTGTACAGAAATACAACTCTATGGCAAAAACTCTCATTTATGGGAACTGATCAGCTAGTGTACAGATTTGTTTAGATGATATGGAAGAACATTGTACCCTAGTAATTGTGTGTCATAATTCTGGCATAACTTTTATATCTTCATATTTAACATCAGCAAGTAATATGTTTGGGACATCTTTTTGATACTAGGAAAAACATCTAACCAATGAAAATAACACATGCATTGACTATTTAAATATGCAAATATAAAATATGTCACTAATGCATTGTGTAGTGTAACTTCTATTTCAGCTTTTATGTCACGCAAGTACTCAAATAAAAAGGCCTGTTGTATGTGATTAATTTCCTTACTTTGATACTGCTAAATATATCATAAATAATGGTGTTTAGTTTTACTGTGGACAACATTTATGGAAGCAGCTGTTTGTCACACTGAAGCTGCTTCCTCTCATAATGGTATTTCTATGAAAATCTGTGATGTTCTTGCTACTTAATGCTCTTTTAAAGCTACACCATATGCTTGCCACATATGGTGAACACTTTGGAACTTTTAGGAGAAGGGAGCAGTGTTTCTTCCTCAAGACTCTGAAACTCAGGAAAAGGAAAGCTGGTGTAAAAAATATCATCTGCAGCCCCAAGCCAAACTGCTTCCACTCAAAAAGAAAGTCGAACAAACCTACCTCGAAATTAGTTTGGGATGACAAAGATTCATATCAAGGTGAATGAATATGGTCTCAACTGTTTTTTAAACACATATTACATTCCCAAATAAGGAAATGGAAAGTAGGACTTTTTAGAAAGGCTCTTACAGTGTTTACCTGACAGACAAACAAAAAGAATAATAATGTATATGGAAAGGATAATAATGTATATTATAGAGTAGTAGTACCTGATAGAAAGGTAACATTTTCAGCTTGACTTGTAGCCACTTCCTATATGTCCACAATGAGCTGTGATACTTACTGTCTTCAAGGCTCTGACAATTTGTTGAAAAAACAATGAGTAGCTTAAATTGACAAGTATTCTGTGCTGGGGAGCAACCTGTGTCATACTGAATGCACTTGGGAACAGATTTGTAGTTCAGTAGGACCACATACCCTGCATATTTACAAACAATTCCAGGTTCAATTCCTGGCCTTTCCTTGTTGAGGACATAGGACAATTTTGGATTCTGAGCATGTGCCTTCCCTTTTCTCTCCTCTTTCAGCAAATCTTCTGGCTTCAACAGGTGAATTGTATTGCTCCTGAGCTAGATTGTGGGGATGCCAGACACTTTGTAATTGCTCTGCTTACTTCTCCTGTGTTGCCTGACATGGGCAAGGAATTCCCTGTGTCCACTCCAAATCCATTTCTTAAAAGGATCCATTTCTTGTCTTCTTTCCCAAGGCAAGCTGATTCTTACTCTCTGCCTGAGAAACTTCACTAGGTAACTTTGAATCTCTACCCCTGCTTACTTCTGTCTCCTCTCAGAATTGAACAAACCTTTGTGAGAAGACAGTAATGTGCAAGAGATAGATTCTCTCTCTACAGCATGTTTTATTTGTAAACCCAAGTATGAGTGCAAGAATCTTCACAAATTCTTGAATGTATAAATGTATTAAAGTGTATTTTTGAGAAAAAGGTATTTTAAATGTACATTTCCCTAAAATACGCATATTAACACTTTTATCAATGGAGCAAAAAATAGGAATGAGCCAAATACCAGCTCAAAATTGAAAGAGGAAGTGAGCCAAAATGAGTTTCAAAGTGATTTTCAGGGAATGTATGCAAATTCAAAAGCCACTGTTTGTCTTATCACTAATCCAGGTACTGCTAGAAAATCCTTTGTATAAAAGCTTAGATGGCACTTTCCAGTCAGTGATGACCAGTCGTGGAACACTGCCAAATTTTCCACCACCATGGTATAAAACAAAACAAAACAGCACATCAATTATCAGAGCAAAGAAGACAAGCAGTAGGTTCCTGAGAACATGATTCTGCTTGCAAACAAGATGCATGCTCTCTGTATGCCTTGTTTCCTTGCAAAATAACCATTTCTTTTGCTGTCACTATGGCAGCTACTTTGGCAACAGCAAGGATGGGATGCAGCCACCACATGGTTCCAGGGGGCAAGCCAGACCCAAGACACATAAAAATGTCATACCTTTGACAGTATTGAATGAAATGGACCAATAGTCTGACCTTGTCCAAAACAGAAAGAACAGCATCTTCTATTACATTTTCCCCCTGCAACAGTTTGATCCATGTGGCTTTAAGGATGACAAAGCAAATGATAACATACATTCTCTTCTGCTAACAAGCTTTGTTCCAGAGATTTCAGTGTGGTCACTAGTCAAAAGGAACAATTACCTTTCAGTGCAACATGCTGCAGCTTATTGACTTCTGGACTCCCATCCAGTCTCAAGTAGGATAAGCAGCAGGATGAGTAGAACTTCTACAAGAATGCTATGGAATTAAGGCTGCAGTCCAGTTCCCATTTACCTGGGAGCAAGCCTAATGGGACTTACCTCTGACATGTAGGAACATTGTGAGAGCTGAGCTGAATATCTTGCTCAATTATTTCTTGGATGTGAAACCAAACCCCAATCCCTTGAAATGGTTTTAAAAATAAAAAGAGACACACATACATTCAGAAGGGGAACCCTCCTAAATAAACCAACTGTCTGATATCATAGTTTATAGATATGCATGTAAATATGGTTTTAAAACTTGGGAAGCCAGCACAAAAAAATGCTTGTAGCTTTACCATGTATTTACAGGTTTCCCAATTATATATAGTGGAAACTGTAGCAAATGCAACACAGAATCTATTTTCTGTAATGCATGAACTATTTTTGGGTATGGACACCATCATTGCAGACCTATCCTGGCCTCCCCTCTCCACTATGGCTGCCATCTCTCTAGGCCTGTAGAGGTCTCTGTTCTCTTATGGTAAAGCAGACATTACTAGCAGCAAGACCACATCTGTTTGGAAATAGGCTTCTTATTAAATAAGCAAACATATTGACAAAGCAGTGAGCCAGGATATTAAGAGCCAGTCAATATGATCAATGATGCCTTGTTATTAAACCATTACTCTCACACAGCCTTTTCATCAGAAAAGTGCTAAATTTATCCAACACTAGTGATCAATGAATAGAAGAGTCCTTATATAAGCAAGCAACTTAATGAAATTGTGACATCAGCTATAATATATACCAAATATACCACAATGTTTGTGGCTTTTTCTCATCTATTCAGATAAAAAGAGATGGGAAGGAATTTACTTGATGATATTTGATACTATTTATATTTACAATGAAACAGGAAATGGTGTCATATTGAATCAGAAACTTATTTATTTATTTATTTATTTATTTCGGTTATCATTTCAGTTATCTTAGTAACTGGCATGAAGTCTGTAGGGTTTTGCAACAGTGTCTTTCTGAGACTTACCTTGAAATGCTGAAGAATGAATGTGGCATAACAAAACATGTGCTCTACCACTATGCAACTGCTATTTTCAGAACCCAAGATTGTCCTGTTTCAAGTGTCAAGAAACAAGACACTTGTATTTCAAGTGTCCTTGCAAATACAATGCTTTGCATTTAATTCTTCACAATTAATGTGTTTTTCTTGGGGGCAATAGTGAAAGCTTAAGTTCCAATTCATACAAGTTACGACATACCTAGAAATAATTGACACCGGATGCAGTGAGGCTTAGTAAACATGGATAGGACTGGGAAACTGGAATATTAGTCAGTGCATCTTTACTGAGAAGTGAGTTCCACTGTGCACAGTTGTAGAACTGTAGGCTTGATCTCTTTCTGTCATTTCCAAAACAACAAGAGCCTTTGAAGAATATTTTAGCATTTTCTGAAGAGTCAACATTCAGCTTGCTTTACAATTAGTCCAAAACTAAACCACAGAGGCACAGTCCTACACTGAATTCGTTTCAGGAAATATCCATAGCACAGAATTGTTGATTCACAGTGGAATCAACATCTACTCAAAACAAACCCTGATTGAGTTCAGTGAGGTTTACTACCTATACCAGTGGTTATAGGATTACCGCTTCAGTTGAGTAATTTTCCTTCTGTGCCTATGAAAATAGTTTTTATTCCCTATTTATTAAAAATAGTTTTTATTCTGTATGTTTCATTTCAACAGAACTACCACTTTATCATCAAATCTAATTTAAAGAGCCAAGAAATCTACAGGTTATTTTTGTTGTTGTCCTTTTCCATATAGACAATAAAATGTTTCCATTATCATATCTGACAAGCATCCTATGAACAAGCATTAATTTCTAGCCTTCGTTGCAGGAAAAATAGGGGGAAAGTGTCTTGCTAATAGCATGTAGGAATGACCCATTGCCTTAGCTGCCTTCCTTTGTTCCTTGCAGAATTGCTGTTAAGAATCTCTAAATTTCTCCATTCTTTTTCCCCCTTCTTCCTATATAGAGGAGTGTTAACTTTTGTGCTTTTTGTGCACATGGAATCAATCTAACATGGTAGGATAAGGTGCCTACATGTGAGATTCGTTTCTGAATGCTATATTTCTTCAGGAGGTGCTACAGATTTGTTGAGGAAAATTTTAATTTAAAAAAGATTGTGAAAGATAAATGACACATTCATGATCATTAAAATTGCTCTATTACTTACAGTTCTTATAACAGGGTGTCAACAGTGTTTCTATTTCTTTTCTTTCAACTCACTATACAGCAGACTTTTCATTTCATTACCATACTTAACAAACCATATATGCTGCTATATGGTTGGACAACTAGATAGATAGATTTGTGTGTTTGGGTGTGTGTGTAAGCATGTCTTTGTCTGTGAAAAGATCTCTGGGTGGTTTAGAAAACAAAGTTTAAAGATACAACAACAAAGTAACATATAATATTAAAAGCTTGATTTTTAGGCAGTATAAAACCAGAGTTGGAATCAAGATAAAATACAGCAAAAATGCAAAGATCTAAAATTTCACCAACATAGTTCTTTAAAAACAAAACTTAAGGACTAAAAAGTTTGGGAATGTATAGTATTTCACATACATCTAGCAAGCCCTTATTTGTTCTAAGAGTACAAAGTTCAGTCTATAGGGCACGTTTTAAGACAAACCCTGTTCAGAAGCAATGACCATGCATTCAATCAACACATGAGCAATACCATCTGCATCCCAGCTTGTCTGCCAAGGAAGGAACAGGAGCCTGAAATTAAACAGTGAACCGGTGAAGGATGTAAAGTGAGGAAATATAACTACCCTTTCCCTTTCATTCCTTTTCTTCTAGAGTATGGTGGGCAAGTTTGTCATGGGATCTCTTGGACTTGGGGTGACCACTTGCTGTTCAAAAGGAGCATGGCACCAATGAAGATTGAAGCACTTTGGTCAAATCTTTAAAATCCATAAATACCTTGATTATTCCTATTTGTCATCCATGCGAACAGGCCTCATTTGGTGTCTACTCCTTCCTTCCTTCCTTCCTTCCTTCCTTCAATAGCAAACAAAAAGACATATTCCCAGGTCTTTTTAACAATGTTAGTTGATTTCATGCTGCCCTTACATGCTCTTTCATCTTTTATTAGTCTTGCTATTGTTATACTTTTATAGATTGCATTTTTTCATTTTAAGTGTTGTAAATCTGTCTTGCAACATGTAAAAGGGCTAAACAGTTCTTTTTAAAAAATGGTAATTTTGATAAGATCTACAGATTGCCCAGAGAGCTTTGTCTCCTGGGCAGTATAGAAATGTAATATAAAAATTACAACAAATGCAATCTGACAAGCTAATATCTGCTCATAATAATGTGTGTAACAAAGAGGCATTACAGCAAGATGATTTCCCCATCCTCATGTGGCTACCAGAGAGTTAGCTAGTCTTGGCATCCACAAAAAGAAATGACTCAGTAGTATCAGTCAAGTCATTCACACTGTGTCTCCAATCCAGAACTCATTTAATTTGGAAGCAAACCCATTGACTTGAATAGGATTTATCAGGAGTAAATGGGTTGTGGAATGCCGCCCATGCCATTTATACCACACTGAAAGCTGAGAAGCAATTGCAAGACTGAAATAGCCACCTGGCAATGCTTGGCTGAATTCTGATAGAGCTGAAAGCTCTTCGAAATAATGACCATGACAGCAGACCATGAATGAAAACTTTAACTGGAATGACAGCACTTTGGTTGAATCAGTGTGTGTGTGTGTGTGTGTGTGCGTGTATGTCTGTGTGTGCTGGGGGGGTTACATTTAAGGAAGTGAAAACTTATATGGAATAGAAGCTGTAATTGGAAGCTATTGGGAATACACCACATGGTATATTTTGTTTTTGACCTTTTAAGTTGCTGGTGACCTTATGTTTCCAGTAGAACAGATAGACTGGATATCAGGAGTATCCATAATAGGAAACAGGTATTGATTACTGCTACAGAAGCTGATGGCACAGGTTCACCACCAGCTTTTCTTTTGAATATGTGTCAGACCATTTGAAGAAAGAGATATGTAGACATGTTACTTGAAAGAGTAGATAGCATTGATTAAAATCTATTTTTGGAATAGATTTGTGGTGGGGTTCTCAAGGTGTGAAGTATTTAATATGCATATTTTCTTTCAGTTAGAAGAACTGACTACAAAATATTTTTCAACGTCTCTAAAGAGGTCAGTCTAAACTAAAACATTGTGAATGGTTATAATTTGAGGCATATTCTCAATATGAAGAGAACAGTGACATGCATGCCTGCAATATTAAAGATTAAGAACCTGTAAAAAAAAAAATCCTAACTGAGGACTACCATAGATATTCAAAGCCAGACATTTGTGAATAGATGAGTCAAATTGTGGGCCTGGATGGATGACTTTGTAAGTTCATTTCAGTAATAATAAGAACTTACAAAAGTTCACAACTTCTTCATATTCAGGACAAAAAGAACTTGAGATTAAACAAAACAATAATGTGGAACGAAACTGAAATGAAATTCTCACACAGTCCAACTGTCTATTTCACTGTTCAGTCCCTGAACTTAGCTATTCTACAGCAATGAGAAATCCATGATTTGAATGTCTCTATGATTAGAAGACTGACTGGGAATCAACGTAACTTGTTGGCATTTTGAGAAAGAAAGCAAAGGATGTTACTTTGTAGGCCACTTTCTGCCTTTCCAAAGCCAAATTGTGAATGAAACTTCAAACAGGGGCCAGCTGAAGATAGGCTGCACTTGTTCATTTTGGAGCAAACCTGTTTCAGCTCAGGAAGCCTCAGGAAGGTCGACTCAGGCTTTGGTTAAATCTGATCCATATCCCTAATACATCTGCTGCCAGTTTCCTTACCTTCGGTCTCATCTTTAATCAGGAAAAGAAAACTGCTGTGCCAAAAATGTGAAAATATCAATTTTTAGCAGTGTGTGTATGTGTTGATGTGGAGACTCCTGTGAAAGAGACTGTAAAGGGGAATTAAAAGAAAAAAATCTTAATGGAGAGTGGGGTAGGGTTTCATTTCCCTTTGTGCAGGAAGTGGCCAAGAGATTATTTTTGATTTGATTTTTGATTTGATTTTTTAAAATTTATATCCTGCCTTTCTCCTACAAAGGGCTCAAGGCAGCTTACATCTCCTCCTCCATCTTATCCCCACAACAACGATCTTGTGAGGTAGTTTGGACTGAGTGTCTGTGACTGGCCCAAAGTCACCCAGTTGTCTCCATGGCTGAGCGGGGACTAGAACCCAGGTCGTCTGAGTCCCATTCCCATGCTCTTAACCACTACGCCACACTGGCTCTCTATTTTTTCTATTTTAGTGTTTTTTCTAACATTTAGGGGTTTTTTTTTTAAGTTTAAAAATATTCTGTGTGCTGTGGCAGCTTCACAAGTTTCTTATCTGTCAGTTCAGGCATGCGTCCTAGAATACCCAAAAGATAATGCAATCTTCTGTGGTCTCCTGAGCATCCCAGGACCTCTGCCAGAATGAAAGTGCCTCTGCAGCACTTTGAACAGCTATGCATGCCCCATTCTCATGCACAGCCTCTGCATCCATAGCTGCACACAAGGAGGCATCCTCCCTACAGACATCCTTGTTTTGTGTTGGGATGCCAAGGGGAGCGGTGATGTGACACACATGGCCACACAATGAAGTCCTCTCCCTGAGGACTAGACTTTTTTCCCAGCACAGCTGTGAATGCATGCCACAGGCACATCCCTATCTTCACCTATGAAATGTTATTCTCATTGCAACTTCTATTTATTGATTTGCTTGAAAAATTGGTTGAATGTTGTTTCCCCTGAAGTATAATTTCAGGATTTAAAGAATTCTCCAATCCATTTAACCTTATAAAATGGGAACAGGGTAAAATGATTAGAGATACTAACAGACTGTTTCCCTCCTAACATTTACTCTATTATACTCTATATGTGCAAGCAGTTTGTTGGGACTAGATAAGCCATGTAATACAATAAGTCCTAGAATTATAAGATTGTCCTCTTTGTCTGAAGCAATGACACTAGGAGCAGAACAAAGAAGTTCTGCATAGATAATGATTTTTGAACAAATTAGGCTGAATAAAATTCCATTACCAAAGGTGCCTTTGAGATGTCAAGCTATTGTAAAGTGTGTCAGTAGATAAGGATGAATAGTAAAAATTTCATTAGTGAATATTTAGTCAATAAAATAGCTGAATTTGATTCAGGCTCAGATAATGAGGTCACTGAGGGGTGGTTCAGAGAAACCTGTGGCAAAACATCACAGAGACTGTGACCGTTTCTTGGTGTCTTTTATGTCAGATGTGCAGGATCGGGTTAGTGTTTGGGGATGAACATACAACTGGGATTTCTGATGGTAGCACTAGTGAGATATTAAATAATGCATTTGAGAAAGAAGCTGAGAAAATTCCATATAAGTCCAAAGGCTCCATCAAGTAAGGTGAATAAAGGAATATGTGAAAAATGCTTAGAAACTTGGGCACTGGGAAATAAAATTAGTAGAGGGCTATTGACCTCAGGTCCCAGTAGTGGACATCCCAGATTCATCAAGGTAATGAATCCCAGGTTCATCAACCTGTCCCTTCCTAAAAGCTGAAACACTTTGTCAAACATGAAAACAAATAAAAGGGCACAGATTTTGCATGTGCTAATTTCTACATAACAGGTTATATACATACATATACATAAACAGTACATGCAATACATTGCACCATAATGGGGAATGTGGTGACAATTTCTAAATTACCTGGATCTTTCTGAAGTATAAACTTTAACATCCTTTTTTTCACACATACATGCACATAGCCCACCAATATATTTTTCCCATCTGGTGCAATTCATAGTACTTATATTAATTATAATGTAGAAGGCCATGCCCCTAATATGCAGGTCTGTGCGATAACATGAGTCCTTTGTTTGCTGATATGATTGCTATTATACTAGGATTATGAATAGTGATTAAATAAGGATCTTTGGGACAATATTGGTAGCTTCATTATTTCTCGCTCTTGAATAAGTCAGAATATATACAGGGAATGGAAAAATGATTTGCCTTAAACATCATTCCCAAATCAAGCTATGCTGTAATTAAAAGGAAAAATGAAATATGGGAAAATAGGAATAATTCCAAAATAACTTACTAAATAATCATTATCAGTGGTATCCTATGACTGATCATGCAGAAGATTATCAGGTGTTTTGGAGAAGGTAATCCATTTTTTAAAGTTTTATTTTATTTCAATTTTCAATGTTTTTCTATAGCAAAAACCAGATTTAGTGAAGAGATTTTCCTTAGAATTCCTGCATGTGAAGGAAGGGTTAAATGACTGCCTAGCAACAGTGACACACACGTTGGTGACTTCCCGACTTGACTTCTGCAATGCTCTCTATGTGGGGCTGCCCTTGAAAACGGTCTGGATACTTCAATTGGTTCAAAATAGAGCTGCCAGGTTGCTGACGGGGACTGGGCATTATGTTCATATGACCCCAGTTCTCCCTCAGTTACACTGGCTCCCCATTGAAGTCCAGGCCCAATTCAAGGTATTAGTTATGACCTATAAAGCCCTGAATGGCTTGGACCCTGTTTACCTGAAGGAGTGCTTATGTCCATACTTGCCCACCTGCCCCTTGAGATCGGAGGGAGAGGCCCTTCTCCAAGAACCCTCCGTGAAGGAAATTAGGAGGGTGATTACTCAGAGGAGGGCTTTCTCTGCAGTGGCACCCAACTTGTGGAATGCGCTCTCCAGAGAGGTCTGGCTGGCACCGTAGTTATTTGTTTTCCGGCGCCAGGTGAAGACCTTTTTATTCAAATGCTATTTTAATTGTTAATATTATTTATTAGTTTTAATTTCAGGCCAGGGCGACTCAAATTATTTTTATATTTATTAATACTGAATTATTTATTTATGTATGTGAGCCACCCCGAGGCTTTGGCGATGGGGCGGCATAGAAGTCCGCTAAATAAATAAATCACCCTTGTATTTCTAATCTAATTCTATTTGCTCTTCTGTATATGTCTGCTTAGAAATAATTCCACTTAATTATGCTGCTTCCTCCTGCTGAAACCATGCATAAAGCAACTTAGAACAACATGAAAAATAGTTTAAATAAAGCAACAAAACTTTTCCAAATAAGTCATTAACAGTGACAAGCCATGCTCACAGGCTAATCAAAACATCTCACATTTACAAATACAGAGATGAAACAACACAAACAGCTACATTAAGCCAAAACAGATACTCAATGATCAGAAATGCAAAAACAGGAAAATTAAGGACCGGAATAGCAGCCTTTTGCAACTGGAATCTGTCAAGGCCCTTCCTAGCCAAAAGGGAGAGACTCATTTCTAGATGTCTGTAGGGAGGATGCCTCCTGGCTTTGCTGCTCCTTTTTTGTACTGCAGTATTTTGGTTCAGTGGCCCCTCCTTAAAGCACTGGCCACTGCTGACTTGCCTACTGGCTCTCTGCCTGTCCAACAAGCACGCAAGCAGAAGATAGATTCATTGAGCAACCTATACAAGGGTCTTCAAGAGCCTGGAACCAGTATTGATGTCTAGCCAACTTCAGTGCGAGCAGACCTAACTGCTGCAGGTAGCCAGGTCCTCACTCTTCCAGGCCACATGGACATGACCTAGAGAAGTAGGGATCAGGTCTTGCAGGACTCACATCTAGATGAAGATTCAGTGGGACCTACTCCCAGACAAGTGGGATAAAATGCAGGCATAACATCAGATCTACTTTGGCCATTAGCATGAGTGGCCCTTCCATTTGAGAGTACAAGAGGATGCACCAAAGAAATTGTTCTGCCAAATGAAGTAAACGAGCAATCTCTTAGGTTTGTATTGAAGTGCTCACTCGCACAGCAAATATTTGAGTCAGGATGCAAGGATTATCCCAGGTTGCTGGTAGTGTCTTTAATACAATAAATAGCAAGTATGATCAAGATTATGAATTCTGTTTCACACTTTTCTATTCTGGTGATTAGAGTCAAATGAACAATAGAACATGTGTCCTGAATTCTAAGAACATATTTTATACTGACCTTTGGGTCATGGACCAGACTGGTAGGGTTTCTTGAGGCATAAATCAGCTGTGGTGCAGTGGCTGCATCATTGAACTCCTATTAGAGAAAGGAAATGCTACACCCAATTGTATTGTGTTGTTTGAACTCTGTAGGGCAATATGTGTGCAGCATAAAAAGAAGTACTTTGGATGTGATTATTCTTTCCTGTATTGTGGCAATGAACTGCTTCTTCCTTCTAGTTTGAAATTCCACTTTTAAAAGAATCCTACAAGCTATCCTTTACACATGACTTTGTAAACTTGATACATGACTGGAAAAAATAATATTGCCTAAAAAAATTAATATATTGTTGTGTGACCTTTCATGGGCAAGAGTCTACTTCCCCAAATATAATTGCTACTGATGCTGGGAAATTAGGCAGTTAGCTGAATTTGTTACATTTGCAATGACTGCATGTGTACTGAGTTTAGACAGCTAACTAATGAACTATGTTATTCAAAAGGTGATTGATTAAAAGTGCCAGTATGACCAGAGCACCTAGCTTTTACCAAAATGGCTGTGAGATATTTCTTGGAGATTCCAGGAAGTGCTGTCAGACTTCCAGAGACATACACTACTGGGAGAATGTATGGCATTTGAAGCTGGAGGAGGTCAGGAGAGCAGTGATGCAGCCTCGAGGATGGGAAAGAATGAAACTGGGCTTTGGTAGCAAGATACATATACACAATGAGCTGTCAAGATGATGGAAAATTTTCTTACAAGATTGGATCCAAGAGGAAATTGAAACTTGACCAACAAATTTCTGTCAGGGTAAATTTGCCCTTCACTGAAGAGTACTTCAAGAAACAAAAGGAACTGTTTGAAGTTAATGTATGCAGCTTCTAGACAGGAGAAACCTAGGACCAAAACTTTCCAGGAAGAGCTTATGTTTTGATTTTTACTCTAATATAAGATCACAGAAGGGCAACTCAGGTCAGGATTTTATAGTGCAGTGCTGCGGACTTTAATTGTTCCTTCCTGCTATGGATACTCAAGGGAAAAGCAGGCTGCTGAGGGGATGCGGCTCAAGCATGTTCATAAGAAGAGGTTCTCAAAGTAAACACTATATTGGATTCAACAAATCACTCTGTGCATGCTCAGAGATTCATTCTGTGTATTTGTAGTTGGGAGCAAAAAAGCAAGTTAGCAAAGGAAATGGTCTGTGGCTGGTGACCGAAGAAGGAACCTCAATTCCCAACTGCAAATGTTTACATCTATAACATTTTCACATTTGTAGGAAATATGCATAAATGGGAAGGGGAAGGAAATAATTTGTTATAGCAGTTCTGCACCTTCTTGCTTATGTTCAATCCACACACTTGGAAAAAATTATAATCAAGGAAAGATTTGTGAAATTTCCCTTTTTAAAAAAGTGGAAGGTTGTCTATTGTAAAAAGAAATTGTAATGAAATTGAGAGGTTAACTCAATATGCAGTCAAAATCCCTACATCAACAAGCTTGCAATGTTATGTCAGAGAACAAAAATCAATTGAAAAATTATATTAATATATTTGTATTTTGAATAATGCACACAAGCAGGCTTTAATTAATGGGATAAAACTGTTTACTTCAAAAATGCGCACAACTGGTACAAGCATTTGGAAAAATGCACACACAAATATACATTGATGTTTGTGTGAAATTAAAAAAAACAAGTTTGCAATCTGAAATACTCTTCAATGTGAAATTTGGAGAACTGTGAAAAGTTTGGGTTTTACAGATCCATGTATTCTTAAATGGGACAAGTATTGAACAAGTGTATGACACAAAAGTTGTGCTTTATTTAAATAAACTGTATTTCCCTTTTTGTGAAAATTACGTAAAGGGCCTTGCTGTACTACCAAGCTTGGCCATAGCACTGGGAGCCTTTGTGCCTTCCCTCATGTCTTGACTTGCCTTCTCCTGACTCCATTCTTTGTTTCTGGTCTGACACTACTTTGTCAGGTACTTGATCCTTGCCTTTTCCTCTGGTTCTCCTGTGCCTTTAGTATCTGATCCTTGCCCACCCCAACATTGCTTCACCCTCTGGTTCAGCCACAGCTTGTCAATTACTGCTCTTACCTGCTCCTGTCCTTGTTTTCACTTCCCGTTTTGCCACTCCTCTTGAGTATCTGACCCTCTTCTACTTGTGGCTCTGCCTTTCTTCCTGGACTTGCCATCCCTTGTTGGTAACTGATTCTTGCTTGTTCCTGGTTCTGCCTTCATGGTTGGACCTGCCCTTATCTGGCCATCACATGTTCTGGCTCTGCTTTGCCCCTGGCCATACCTTAATGGTATCTGATTCTTACTTTTCCTTGATCTTGTCTTTGCCTCTTTCCCTACTGCATCATACCAGGATCTCCACGCCACTCCATCATTCTTCATCCAGGTGCTCTAGCTGTAGGCATGTTGCCTGCATCCCACACCTGACATGCCTTAACACTGCTTCACACTTATTTTCAATAACAAACATGCTAGCAATAAATAATGTGGTACCATATACACCATGCAGATGTACAAGTAATTCCTGTAATGTCTCTAGATATGTTGTTAGAGCATCCAAAGCATTGCCTAAAAGAGCATTCAAAGGCTCTTTCAGGCACTTTGACCATGGGTACTTTCCCCTGATGGGTCAGTGCACTGAAAAGAGAGAACAGCGCTTTTGGTTGCCTAGTTGAACTATTATTTTAAAAGAAGAAAGCTGTACACTGCCTCAGCTGGAATTCTTCCAATTGAAATCTCAGTAGATTGTAGGATGGTGAGATGAACACCTTTTCCCACTGCTTTACAGAATCTGAAATGATTGCAGTTAGTGCAAGTTTTGTTTGATGTCTTTCAGGTGTGGCTTTTCTGGAGTATTTTAAAATCAAAAGTGGTGCCAGCTGAGTGACTCACAAAAGAAAAGTTCAGTCTCAGGTAATGCACAAGATACTGTGCATTTTCTCCACTTCCTAATCCTTTTAAAAGGATTTTTAAAAATAGATATTTTAATGTCTACAGTGACTGGCAGCCTGCAGCCTAGTTTGGTAAGTAGAGCTCCACATTCAGGCAAAATGGATAAAATCATACCTGGGGAAACAGGAAGAAAAGATGCTAGATTGGGGCTAATTCACGAACCCTTTAGTCTGAATTCCATACAGTATTTTCAGACTAGCCATAAATTATATAGTAGATTTAATGATCCATTTATTGGAGTGAATATATGATCAATCCACTACTGAATAGAATAAAATGAGTACTGTACAGTCTAGAATGTTAAAATATGGAGTTGGTGTTCTAGTCCTGGACATTTTTCCCTGGAACAACCTCAGTCAATTCTTTCTTCCTGTACTTCAGATGAAATGGCAATTATTTTAATGACCAGGAGATAAATATGTTTACTCACTTAGATTTCCATAAACAGGTGCTACAGGAATGTGTGTGTGTGTTTAGAGAACTACTATAGAATTTGGACAGGTGGAATGAGAGCTTTGCAGTTCCCTTTGATCATCAGACCCACTTGTTTTAAGAGGAAACCCTTTAGTTTCAAAAGCAGTTTGTTTTGGGACATGTTTATATGTTCAATAAAATGAAGTGCTAAACTATACATGGTATTCTTTGGATATTGGCCATAAAACATCTCTGTGGACACCATAATATCTGAAATGCTGGACATTGAAATCCTCAGCAATTGCATGGTAGTCTCTTCCTCTTCCTTGTTCTCAACAGAAAGGATAGGTAGAAAGTAGATCTCCATATGTTTTAGACTTCATCTCCCAGAAGCCCCTGCTGGCAAGTGCCAGTGGTCAGGAACTGATGCCATCCATGAGCATATGATTGAATGAAGAATGTACGACAATTCACAGAAACAGATTTAACATTGTTTTATTCTTTTATATTGTCCTTCTATTGCTCACTGCTCTGGAAACTGTTTAGATATGAAACAGTATACAAATATTGTAAATAACTAGGCAGATAAAATCTGTGTATCCCTAGTGGGGAGTTAATTCAAAAATCTAGAGCTCAACCTTCTGCCAACCTTTATTGTGCAGTTGAAAGCAATCAGGTAGAAGTATTCTTCAAACACCATCCTTTAATTGACTTAAACTTTTATACTATTGTCAGTTTCTCTGAATGTGGGAAAGATAGGATATCATTTACAGATTGAATAAATAAATAATAAGGTTGGATACATTCTGATTTGTATGTCATGTGTCTTTTATTTTGAATATGGACATTCTTTTTATTTTCAAAACCAGCTATCTGTCTGAAGCAAGTTCCCTAATCATACCTTCTGTCAACAAGCATCATGAACGTGGTAATTCTAGGGATGGACAGACATATTTTCAGCCTGTGGTGCTGTTACATATTTTAAAACATGATTATGTTCCATTCAATTTCTACATTATTTTATTCTACATTGAATATTTTAAATCCTCTCAAAACATGTATTCTAATAACTTTTTAAATAGTATTTGAATGCACATGTAACACATATTTTGATTTGTTGAAATTCAGAACTGGTCTGCAGCATGTCAAGAAGCATACAGTCCGTTGGGTCAGTTCTGATCTGCAATTAATCAGAGAAGTACAGATCAGATCATTTTGTATAAGAGTTTACAAAGATAATTCTTCATACATCATTATCTTATCCTGTGCACAATCAATCCTCCTTCCCTTAGGAATCCCTTTTTAATTGTCTCTATTGGGTCCTGTATTGGGATGCATCATAAATATGGTACATAAACATTGTCCATTCAAGGCACACAGATTCATCTGACATTTGGAGTATTTATTTATTTGAGATATTTATATGGCATCCTGTTGCAAAAGCCTCAGGACGTCTTACATAAAATATAACATAAATAAATTCCCAACCCACACTGACTGCAGTTAAAAACATAGAAAAGACACTTATTAAAATATTGCTGGAATAAAAAGATCTGGGTTACTGGGTTAAGATTCAGACTCAGGCATACTATGATTCATTGAAATCAAAATGATTGAAGTTAGAACTAATTTAAGTCCCAATGATTTAATTGGGTCTCCTTGAACTGTGAATTAAGTCCAATAAGTGAAACACATTGCCTACCATTTTTTACTGAAGAGTCACTTCCTAAATCAAGTGTTAGCCTTAAACTGGTAAGTGACCTGTTGGGCAATCACCATCTCACAGATACAGTTTATGGAAATCCAATGTCTTTAGAAGTCAAGGAGTAAGGTTCAAAGGATTAAAATTCGTTGTGTAGAAGTTTACACAAAGACTGTTTCTTGTAAAATGTGCCCACTTGATCAGGTAGTCTTTCTTAAAGGGTTGTAAATTCTATTTTAATTGAATACTTTCCTAAAGGTACTGTTCTTTGTATTACCCCAAGTATATAAATGGTCCTAGTCAAATGCATATAGAACTTGGGCTGCCTGAATGTAGCTCCTGAAAACTTGTGACTGCCTGCTCCTCTTCTGTCCTGAAGCATTCATAGATGGAAAACATAAGGCAGAAACAGCCAAGTAAGGGACCACCAATTTATCAGCCGTCTATGATAACCACAATGAGAACTGTAGCTTTTGTTTCATTTTTGGGAAAGATAACCTATCCTGAAGCAATGGAAGGACAAAAGCACAGTGGTGCGTGCTGGGAATGAGCAGTGGATTTAGAAACAGTCAGAAGCCAGAATTTTTGGTATTTCTGATATTTCTGAAGACTTCTCTGTGAAGTCACCAGAGCCAGAGCCAAATCAACGAAGGACATGTTACTGATTTATGCTTGGGGATATCTATATTTAGTTTCATCTCCAAGTATTGTATTTTGGTTCCACTGGCATAAAACATGGATGTTTGTGTGGTGGGGAGGGGAATCTATATGCGTTCATGTACACTCACATATCTTTGGAATACACTTGAATTAAAAACAAATCCAGAATAGAAATAAAATGAAACAAAACAAATCTACTAGTATGAATTTCAGAGATCATCTGTTCAAAGAGACTAAAGACTAAACCAGGTATGGACCCAGCATCTTGCATAGGTCATGAGAGGTATCTATACCCACTTTCTCATAAGACGTCTCATAGAAGTCAGTGTGACTTTCTTTGAGTAGATAGCCATAGGATTTTATTGTCAAAAATGTAATGGAATCACACATTTTTTGTTGCAGTTGGTAGTTTAGGGAAGGGAATTTACTATTCACAATGCTAGCACCAACAGTAAGAAGTCAAAAACACAAAAATACTACTGGTAGATATGTATACATCAATTTGTATTCAATCCATTTCAATTTTGTATGTATTCAGTGGCAAATGTTTCAACAAATTTCTGCATCATTCTGTGACTCAAATTTCTGTGACTTTTTCATAAAGATAGCAAGGAAATCTATATGCAATTTTCTAATATACTTATTTTGTACAATCTATCCCTAAACTGCACATTTGCATGCATCTTTCCCTAATATAAAATTGTTAATTGCAGCCTCTGATCATGGACATCCTGGTCCTTGAGTAATTTAGAAAAGATTTGGATTTTATCTTGCTTTTTCAATTTTATCCCTGAATGGAAAGGCCACAGTGTGTATTTCTTTATTGTACCCTCTATTCATATTAACCTGCAGTGAAGTTTGGGTAGAATTCCTATGAAACAATAACATTTTTTAGTTTCCAGTTTTTTCCAGGTATCACTGCCCCCTGGTGGCATATTAATTCCCATCACAAATAGGCAAGCCAAATCCAGACATTTCCTTTTCCCCACTTTTAAACTGCAAAGAAAGTTACAATGAAGAAAAAGTTATAAGGAACCCAAGAGGCAACTACAATATGTACAAAGATACTGAGCATTACATTTCTTTTTATTTTTGTATTTCAAGGCTGCCTTATCAATCAAAATGCTTTTAGAAAAGGTTGATGTCAAATTCATGTAAAACAACTTCTGACAGGTACATTTTTCATATATTAATGTGAGATCCTATTCATGTGCAGTCAGGTTGCCAGGTCATTATTGGCAAAGTCTATTATCTGTGTCTTTGTGTTCCATGTTTAATCTATCCATGAACAAATGGATCATCATTTGGAAGGTATATGAGAAAGGTAATTATTTTTGACATTCATGCTTCTGTAAGGCACCCAGGGTTCTGACTTTACTGTCCAATTCATTTTATTCAAAATAGCCATGAGCGCTTATTCCTAAACCAACTTTGCAATGTCTGAGTATATTCCTACTTTCCCACATATTTTCAGGAAAGACTGGTGAAAATTAAGATATTAAACAGGAAGAAGTGCATATTCTTCTATATTATTTGGTTAGGACAAAGGATGAACTGAAATAGCTGGCTGAATTTCACAGCCATTTCACAGTGTATTTGGTGAATATGTGGAACCATTTCACTGACACTTGAGTGCTGGAAGTCACTGAAATTGTATATTAAAATGGATTACTTTTAGTAATGGTGCTAGGAAGTTACATTTTTAAATTTAACTATTCTGATACCAAAAGCATCAGCAGTGGTGGTAACAACAACATAAATTTGCGTTTGGTATGCCTCCCAACAGGTTTTTGTCACTATCACCACTGAAGCAACAAAACTAAGCTACAAGCAGCTTAATTGGGGACTGAAATATGTCATAATTTCATGTTTGTTTTTTAAGCAAACAACAATTAATAGTTCAAATGGACAAAAGTTAGGTAAACCTTGCTTTTAGATGTGCTCATGAAAGAAAACATACAAAAGTTCACAAAAATGAGTCTTTCACTAGTATCACAGAGGTAAATGGAACTCTCCCTCCCTCTCCCTCCCTCCCGTCCTCTCTCAGATGTTGCAGCTGGCAGGCTCATGCCAAGATTAATTCCCTGCAATGTTATTTGATGCAAGTCAAATATCAGTGTGGAACCTAAGGGTGTCGAGCTTCCTGGTAAAGTGTGTAATGTAATCAGGATGAAACCAAGGATATGGGCACATGAAATGTTAGTATTGCTCATTTGTGTACAGCACGTGTCCCTTTTTATGATACCTTGAATCCAGATTTAGTAATATGCAACTGGTGGAAGAGATCTTTGTCCTTCCTCCCAATGGTAACCCCTCTTCCATTCACCAATACTACACAAAAATTCAGGTGCCCCAGTAAACGGGGTGAACTGGGATTCTGAGAGGGAGAGGGGATCTGCAAGAAGAATTACCTTCCATGAGCTGACATGGAAAGCAGATCCTAGATCAGAGCAAACAAATGGATGGCCTGCCCCATTCCAAATGAGCAGTATTTGCTGCTTTGCATATCAGTGCCCCATATTTTGCATATTTTTCAGTGCTGAGTAACCTTGTATGTTCTGCTATGTTGGCATGTTGAATCAGACAAGAATTTGATTCCAAGGAAGAATCCATCTTTCAGCAGTAGATGAAGCTCATGAGTGTTCACATAGCTCTAAACACACAGGGATTCCAGCGATGCATTCAGCTGCGCATATGGCATTTGGGTCAGGGTGACCAGGAGTGCCAATATCAGGGTATGATATTATAGTCCATGCTTAATTTATTCCCTAAATAGCTGGAGGAGTTTGTTTGAGGAAGTTAAAAGAGCTGTAAAAGAGCTGTAACATCATCAACAAAACCATGCAGATCATCATATTGAATTACCTATGCTTAACTCTATGTTGATTTATCACTGCAGTGATCCAAATCAGGAAGACTTAAAAATAAAGGAGATAAAAATGTTAATCTCCTCAGCCCTATTTGACAGCCCCAGTCCAGAGCAGATATATTTATTTATGCTTGAGTAAGGAAAAGGAAAGAGAAGTGAATGTCACAGAGTCAAAGTAACATGGAGTTTGGCTGTGAATAGTCTCTGTCTGATCAACATCCACATTATCTCAGATAGTGAAAGACTATGGAAGACAGCCTCCCAGGATGATGGCAAAGCATGAACTGGTTCCCCATGTATTTATGTACCAAAGCATGGGAAAAGTGTAGCTTCAACTACCCGACTACCAAGCCATGGAGACTTTGAAAGATAAGCATCAACATTTTGAGTTTTCTGTGGAAATTGCAGCAAGAACAAATGAGATGGAAGATAATCAAGACCAAGAAGAAACACATCTTTTTAAGATATTTACTGTATATACTGCCCAATTTTGATAGTTATACAAAGAGGATACACATTTTATTAATTGATTTAATACATTTCTTTAGTGCCACATTACCCCACAGTGCTCTCTGTGTGGTTTACAATTGCAGTAAATAAAAACAACAGATACATATACAAATAGAATAGAATAAAAGCAGTAACAGCACAAAACTAGTATAATAGTATAAAAGTTCTAAAGTGCATTAAAATAATGTACGATTTAGAGTTCTTGGGATATTAAAAAAAATCTTGTTATCACATGTCCACAAGACCACAATACAGGCCCCAGGAAAGTGTTTCTAAGAAGGACTTTTCACAACTGGAGTATCACCACTGAAAAGATCCTTTCTCTTACAGCCACCAACCACACAGCATTCTGTGGAAGCACCCAGAAAGTGTTTCTGGAGATGATTTTAAAATGCAGTAGGTCTACATGGGAAAGGGGATCCTTCCAGTTATGGGATCCTGGGTTGTTTGAAATTTTAAGAGTTCATACCAACACTTCAAATTAGACTCAAAAATGTATGGAAGTCATTGCAGATTGAAAAATTCCTGATGCAATTTGATCAAATCATCTAGAAAAAGCACCAGAAGAGCAACATAAAAATAATGCCTGTAATCTGTGAATCTCCTCTTATCAGAAGTCACTGATAATGAGGAGCAATTTTGACACAACAGTTGTGAAATGAGGAACATTATTTAGGCTCAGCTCCTTGTTATGATTATTTTTAAACTTCAATTTATACTGCCAGTGCATCTAGGAAAGAAAGCTAAAAAGGCAATAGATGGATTTTTGAAAGATAGCTAAAAAGGCAATGGATGTAATATTGTGTTGTCCATGCTATGTAAATAAAATGAGGAGATGAAGGGGAGCTTTTGAAATGCTACACCATCTTGGCCACGGGAAACAGATGAAGGAAGATATAGACACATGCACAGAACGTTTAAGAACCTTAAACACTTCTAAATTGCTATCTGGATAACCCTGAAGTTAAACAATCAGGTTTATCTAAACTGAAAGGTTAACCTCTTCTCTGTATTCATGTAATACATTTTCTTGATTGAAAACAATACCTCAATTAATTATCATAAAGTAATTCAATTTTATGCATAGTCTTCTTGTAATGCTTTGTATCTGTGTATGTGTGCAGGATCAAAGCAGCAGTACAGTTCTCTCCCCACCTTCATTCCAGACAGATTTTCCATTCAGAGCTGAAAGTGGCTGTTGTATAAAGAGAAAGAAGATTCCCTGCAGGTTCTCCTTCTTCCCTGCTCTGATTACATGGGGATGCAGACAACTTCACAGCAGGCTTTTGTAGTAAGAAATAGCCATGCATCAATAAAGAGAATTTCTATCTGTTCAAAATAATGTGTCACTATGCTATGGAAAGAGATGCAAAAAAGAGAGGCTGATAAGGACAGGTATGGGTTTGTATTGCCCAGTGCCTTTTGCTTATACAGATTCTAATAGTGATAGATGGACCACTGTATTTAAGATACATATCACACCTGTTCAGCTATAAGATAATTCTGTCCCATGCCCATATCAATCTGCCATTTTGTATAATCTGAACCAAAACAGAAAAAAAAAACCCCTTTGGGCAGTATCCAACAGTGTCATTCTGAAAATGCAAGTCCACTGAATCGTCCAGGTGTGTAAATGGTTACCCATTATGCTTATGCAACTAGTTGCGTAAAAGTAATGTGCTATCAGTTGCACAACATGTTTCACTAGTGTAATGCACAACTGTTTGACAAAGAGACTACACAGTTAGGTCCTGCCCACAAAATAGAATTTTCTCTCAAGCTATTTATTTCTTAGAATATGTATACAGAAATAGAAATAGAGAATTAGAGAGAGGTAAAAACTATACTGGAACATTGGATAATGCAAAAATGGTGAATATCTATATTTTAACTTTTGTATTAGTCTAGAATATGAGAGTTAGGCCAATTCACACAGATGAAAAACCTGAAGCAGCCCAAACCCTGTATTGACTAGACAGTCATTTTACACTTAAACTGGCTTTAAAGGTGGAAAACACTGGCATCAGATACTGTATAATTATCCAAAGCTGATGATATTTTACCATATTTGAACAAAGAAGTCAGTGTGACAGTCTGAGCCTACTTTCCTTTGATCCTTTGATGTGCCTCACCCCTGGTAAGGGAGGCAGAGCCATCAAGTTCTGATCATTACAAAGTATTTATTGTCAATTATAGCTAGTGCTATGAGGTAGTTTCAGAATTGATTGTTACAGTAGTAGCAATGCTCTCATGATTTCCAGTAGTAAAGGACATAAGTCCTTGACTGTATACACCACAGACAGCAAGCAGACATTCTCATCTTTGAAGCTTTCTGCTCAATCTGAGGCATTCGCAATGGATGCCAAGGTATTTCTGTTCTTTACCTAAAAAGTTTTCTGATGAGTTTGAATGGAATTTGTCAAGGTTAATAATGTAAGACTTGTGCTAATGGTGTTTTCATCAAGCCAGCATGGGCTCTAAATCCCACTGGCAAAAAAATGGAGAGAGCGAGTGAGCGTGTGTGTGTGTATGCACACACACACAATAGCCTCATGCAGGTATTCATGATGTGTCCAGGAGAGAAAGGGAGTTGCAATCATGGCAGCGGCATCCACACACTCTATAAAATTAACCTTCACATATGAGTTCAAATGTCTGAATGTCTATTTATGTAGTCTGGGAACATGGAGTTTGCCACTGAAGCAATTCCATCTATGCACATACTCAGATCATTGCAAGGAAGTGAGGGGTGTATAGGAGATGGTTGCAAAAGTATGATCACGTACACCCCTTTATATCTAGAGAGGTGTGTGAGCAAGTGTGGTACAACCTTGTGTCAAAGACAGGGTATAAATCCAATGTAACGGTAACAATGAAAGGTTATTAAGTGGACATTACATACATGGATATTCTAGAAAGCATGGGTTATTGTATTTGCATAATCAGAGACATTCATCTCACTTTACTGGAAATAAGTCACTCAAAAACATTGCAGAATTGTTTTTCAATTATATTCACTGAGCAGTTTCAATTTACTTTGTGCTGATATATAAATCATCAACTAATTAAACAGGCATTTTGGACACGTTCCCAATCACATTTCACATTCCTATAAGGTAGACCAGTATTATTTCTCTTTATCTCGTTGCATGGAGAAGGGGCTGAAGGGTGGTGAAGACCAAGCAGTTAACTGAGGTGAAATTTGTACTAGTAGCTTTCTAGATCTCTAGATCTTTTCTTAATCTCTAGGCTACATTATCTTTCAGATACCACATTATTTTCTATTCAGATTTCTGTGAAACATCTCACCATGTCCACATGGTGGGCATGTCATGAGCGGAGCCAGCTGGTGCCGGAGGTCAGACTAGATGGCCCGGAGACCCCTTCTGACTCACTCTGTTTCTATGTTTCTATGATACTCAGAACACAATGTACTTTTTTTTTTTTAAGTGTGACACACCAATCAAACTTCTGTGGTTCCCTCAGGCAGTTATGCAATAGTGTAGTCAGTAACTGTTCATCTTGAACTTCAGCTTCTTATATTCCTATGACTGCACAATGGACTCCTGAAATATAAGGTGGTAGCAGGAAAAGGAAACATCAGTGACAAGAAACTGAGTATCACTACAGGTAAGATAGCACTTTGTAACAAATAGTAATTCTCTACAGATTCTGGTTCAAAAATCACTATTGAGTTCTATATCTCAAACACAGAATGAAGAGAATTCACTTGCTCTAGGTAGGTATCACTCAGATTTATCTTAGCTTTTT
>JAIXND010000798.1:0-12922 GCA_023646645.1 Varanus salvator macromaculatus
CCAGACACATTGAGAAAGCAGGACATTGGTCGCTAGAGATCCATCTTATTGCGGCAGGAGTTGGACAGGCTGATGACAGGGTGCTGCGACCCTCTTCCATTGCACTTAAAGGGAAGGTTTTTCGCAACATTGAGATGATCCCTGAGCTCTGAGGAAGGGGCAACGTCTTACTCAGAGTAGACCGTTAAGAACCTTTCGTAATTCAAAGGTATTGCTCTTTCCCAATCAATTCAATTGAACGCCTGTCAGTCAATGAATGATGGCAAATAGTGCAAGCACTGTCTTATCAGTATGTGGTGCAGATCGCTAGTAATCGCAGATTGTGTAAAGCGCTGTTAGATTTACACTTCAATCAAAACAGCACACCAGTGACGCTTGACTCCTCAGTTTTGCACTCACACGGTTTCGTCTAGCACGGGGGACAATGCGGTGATAATTGGTGCAAGCAGTTGCCCCTGCTCTCTTACCTCCGCGGATGTCCACAGGTTGTGTTCGCAGCTATTGAGGCGCGAATTTGACAGGGCAATGACAGGGCACAGGGAGACTCATCAATTGCACAGAATGGGAGGGTCTTATGCAAAATGGAGATGTTCCCCGTCACCTGAGCAGCCATGTGTTCTTACTCAGAGTAGAGCCCCAGGAATGTCTTGTATTTGAACGGTACAGCTCTTTCCCCATCTACTGAATCGAACTACCCTGATTCCATGATGACAATACTGCTGGCGTGGTTTTTCATTACGTTGAAGTAAGCCCTAGTAATAGCGGATGGTGAAAAGTGCTGCTCCATGGAATTCAGCCAATGTAACATGGAATCCGTTAGCTTTACCCGCCCAGTAAAAGAGCGCCCCAGGGACGTTTGATCGCTCTGTGTTACGTTTGTTCCGGGGCTTCTACCAATGCTGGACAGCGGTGTGATTTCGGGTGAAACCAGGTGCGTCCAGACACATTGAGAAAGCAGGACGTTGGTCGCTAGAGATCCATCTTATTGCGGCAGGAGTTGGACAGGCCGATGACAGGGTGCTGCGACCCTCATCCATTGCACTGAAAGGGAAGGTTTTACGTAACATTGAGATGATCCCTGAGATCTGAGGAAGGGGCAACGTCCTACACAGAGTAGACCGTTAAGAACCTTTCGTATTTCAAAGGTATTGCTCTTTCCCAATCAATTCAATTGAACTCCCGTCATTCCATGAATGATGGCAAATAGTGCAAGCATTGTCTTATGAGTATGTGGTGCAGATCGCTAGTAATCGCAGATTGTGTAAAGTGCTGTTAGATTTACCCTTCAATCAAAACAGCACCCCTGTGACGCTTGACTCCTCAGTTTTGACCTCACATGGTTTCGTCTAGCACGGGGGACAATGCGGTGATAATTGGTGCAAGCAGTTGCGCCTGCTCTCTTACCTAGGCGGATGTCCACAGGTTGTGTTCCTAGCTATTGAGGCGCGAATTGGACAGGCCAATGGTAGGGCACTGGGAGCCTCCTCAATTGCACAGAATGGGAGGGTATTATGCAAAATGGAGATGTTCCCCGTCACCCGAGCAGCCATGTGTTCTTACTCAGAGTAGAGCCCTAGGAATGTCTTGTATTTCAACGGTACAGCTCCTTCCCCATCTGCTGAATCGAACTACCCTGATTCCATGATGACAATACTGCTGGCGTGGTTTTTCATTACGTTGAAGTAAGCCCTAGCAATAGCGGATGGCGAAAAGTGCTGCTCCATGGAATTCAGCCAATGTAACATGGAATCCGTTAGCTTTACCCGCCCAGTAAAAGAGCGCCCCAGGGACGTTTGATCGCTCTGTATTACGTTTGTTCCGGGGCTTCTACCAATGCTGGACAGCGGTGTGATTTCGGGTGAAACCAGGTGCGTCCAGACACATTGAGAAATCAGGACATTGGTCGCTAGAGATCCATCTTATTGCGACAGGAGTTGGACAGGCCGATGACAGGGTGCTGCGACCCTCATCCATTGCACTGAAAGTGAAGGTTTTACGCAACATTGAGATGATCCCTGAGATCTGAGGAAGGGGCAACGTCTTACTCAGAGTAGACCGTTAAGAACCTTTCGTAATTCAAAGGTATTGCTCTTTCCCAATCAATTCAATTGAACGCCTGTCAGTCCATGAATGATGGCAAATAGTGCAAGCACTGTCTTATCAGTATGTGGTGCAGATCGCTAGTAATCGCAGATTGTGTAAAGCGCTGTTAGATTTACACTTCAATCAAAACAGCACCCCAGTGACGCTTGACTCCTCAGTTTTGCACTCACACGGTTTCGTCTAGCACGGGGGACAATGCGGTGATAATTGGTGCAAGCAGTTGCGCCTGCTCTCTTACCTAGGCGGATGTCCACAGGTTGTGTTCCCAGCTATTGAGGCGCGAATTTGGCAGGCCAATGGCAGGGCACTGGGAGCCTCATCAATTGCACAGAATGGGAGGGTATTATGCAAAATGGAGATGTTCCCCATCACCCGAGCAGGCCTGTGTTCTTACTCAGAGTAGAGCCCTAGGAATGTCTTGTATTTGAACGGTACAGCTCTTTCCCCATCTACTGAATCGAACTACCCTGATTCCATGATGACAATACTGCTAGCGTGGTTTTTCATTACGTTGAAGAACGCCCCAGTAATAGCGGATGGCGAAAAGTGCTGCTCCATGGAATCCAGCCAATGTAACATGGAATCCGTTAGCTTTACCCGCCCAGTAAAAGAGCGCCCCAGGGACGTTTGATCGCTCTGTGTTACGTTTGTTCCGGGGCTTCTACCCATGCTGGACAGCGGTGTGATTTCGGGTGAAACCAGGTGCGTCCAGACACATTGAGAAAGCAGGACGTTGGTCGCTAGAGATCCATCTTATTGCGGCAGGAGTTGGACAGGCCGATGACAGGGTGCTGCGACCCTCATCCATTGCACTGAAAGGGAAGGTTTTACGCAACATTGAGATGATCCCTGAGATCTGAGGCAAAGGCAACGTCTTACTCAGAGTAGACCGTTAAGAACCTTTCGTAATTCAAAGGTATTGCTCTTTCCCTATGAATTCAATTGAACGCCTGTCAGTCCATGAATGATGGCAAATAGTGCAAGCACTGTCTTATCAGTATGTGGTGCAGATCGCTGGAAATCACACATTGTGTAAAGCGCTGTTAGATTTACCCTTCAATCAAAACAGCACCCCAGTGACGCTTGACTCCTCAGTTTTGCAGTCACACGGTTTCGTCTAGCACGGGGTACAATGCGGTGATAATTGGTGCAAGCAGTTGCGCCTGCTCTCTTACCTAGGGCGGATGTCCACAGGTTGTGTTCCCACCTATTGAGGCGCGAATTTGACAGGCCAATGGCAGGGCACTGGGAGCCTCATCAATTGCACAGAATGGGAGGGTATTATGCAAAATGGAGATGTTCCCCATCACCCGAGCAGGCCTGTGTTCTTACTCAGAGTAGAGCCCTAGGAATGTCTTGTATTTGAACGGTACAGCTCTTTCCCCATCTACTGAATCGAACTACCCTGATTCCATGATGACAATACTGCTAGCGTGGATTTTCATTACGTTGAAGTAATTCCTACCAATAGCGGATGGGGAAAAGTGCTCCTCCATGGAATGCAACCAATGTACCATGGAATCCGTTAGCTTTACCCGCCCAGTAAAAGTGCACCCCAGGGACGTTAGATCGCTCTGTATTACGTTTTTTCCGGGGCTTCTACCAATGCTGGACAGCGGTGTGATTTCGGGTGAAACCAGGTGCGTCCAGACAAATTGAGAAAGCAGGATGCTTGTCGCTAGAGATCCATTTTATTGTGGCAGGAGTTGGACAGGCCGATGACAGGGTGCTGCGACCCTCATCAGTTGCACTGAAAGGGAAGGTTTTACGCAACATTGAGATTATCCCTGAGATCTGAGGCAGGGGCAAGGTCTTACTCAGAGTAGACTGTTAAGAACCTTTCATAATACAAAGGTATTGTTCCTTGCAAACCAATTCAATTGAATGCCCGTCAATCCATGAATGACGGCAAATAGTGCAAGCACTCTTTTATCAGTATGTGGTGCATATCGCTAGTAATCGCAGATTGGGTAAAGTACCCTTCAATCAAAACAGCACCCCAGTGACGCTTGACTCCTCAGTTTTGCACTCACACGGTTTCGTCTAGCACGGGGGACAATGCGGTGATAATTGGTGCAAGCAGTAGCGCCTGCTCTCTTACCTAGGGCGGATGTCCACAGGTTGTGTTCCCACCTATTGAGGCGCGAATTTGACAGGCCAATGGCAGGGCACTGGGAGCCTCATCAACTGCACAGAATGGGAGGGTATTATGCAAAATGGAGATGTTCCCCATCACCCGAGCAGGCCTGTGTTCTTACTCAGAGTAGAGCCCTAGGAATGCCTTGTATTTGAACGGTACAGCTCTTTCCCCATCTACTGAATTGAACTACCCTGATTCCATGATGACAATACTGCTAGCGTGGTTTTTCATTACGTTGAAGTAAGCCCTACTAATAGCGGATGGGGAAAAGTGCTGCTCCATGGAATGCAGCCAACGTAATATGGAATCCGTTAGCTTTACCCGCCCAGTAAAAGTGCACCTCAGGGACGTCTGATCGCACTGTATTACCTTCTTTCCGGGGCTTCTACCAATTCTGGACAGCGTTGTGATTTCGGGTGAAACCAGGTGCGTCCAGAGACATTGAGAAAGCAGGACGTTGGTCGCTAGAGATCCATCTTATTGTGGCAGGAGTTGGACAGGCTGATGACAGGGTGCTGCGACCCTCATCCATTGCACTGAAAGGGAAGTGTTTACGCAACATTGAGATGATCCCTGAGATCTGAGGAAGGGGCAACGTCTTACTCAGAGTAGACCGTTATGAACCTTTCGTATTTCAAAGGTATTGCTCTTTCCAAATCAATTCAATTGAACGCCTGTCAGTCAATGAATGATGGCAAATAGTGCAAGCACTGTCTCATCAGTATGTGGTGCAGATCGCTAGTAATCGCAGATTGTGTAAAGCGCTGTTAGATTTACACTTCAATCAAAACAGCACCCCAGTGACGCTTGACTCCTCAGTTTTGCACTCACACGGTTTCGTCTAGCACGGGGGACAATGCGGTGATAATTGTTGCAAGCAGTTGCGCCTGCTCTCTTACCTAGGGCGGATGTCCACAGGTTGTGTTCACAGCTATTGAGGTGCGAATTTGACAGGCCAATGGCAGGGCACTGAGACCCTCATCAATTGCACAGAATGGGAAGGTATTATGCAAAATGGAGATGTTCCCCGTCACCCGAGCAGGCCTGTGTTCTTACTCAGAGTAGAGCCCTAGGAATGTCTTGTATTTGAACGGTACAGCTCTTTCCCCATCTACTGAATCAAACTACCCTGATTCCATGATGACAATACTGCTAAAGTGGATTTTCATTACGTTGAAGTAAGCCCTAGTAATAGCGGATGGGGAAAAGTGGTCCTCCATGGAATGCAGCCAATGTAACATGGAATCCGTTAGCTTTACCCGCCCAGTAAAAGAGCACCCCAGGGACGTTTGATCGCTCTGTATTACGTTTGTTCCGGGGCTTCGACCAATGGCGGACAGCGGTGTGATTTCGGGTCAAACCAGGTGCGTCCAGACACATTGAGAAATCAGGACGTTGGTCGCTAGATATCCATCTTATTGCGGCAGGAGTTGGACAGGCCGATGACAGGGTGCTGCGACCCTCATCAATTGCACTGAAAGGGAAGGTTTTACGCAACATTGAGATGATCCCTGAGATCTGAGGCAGGGGCAACGTCTTACTCAGAGTAGACCGTTCCTTTCGTAATTCAAAGGTATTGCTCTTTCTCAATCAATTCAATTGAACTCCCGTCATTTCATGAATGATGGCAAGTAGTGCAAGCATTGTCGTATCAGTATGTAGTGCAGATCGCTAGTAATCGCAGATTGGGTAAAGTACGCTTCAATCAAAACAGCACCCCAGTGACGCTTGACTCCTCAGTTTTGCACTCACACGGTTTCGTCTAGCACGGGGGGCAATGCGGTGATAATTGGTGCAAGCAGTTGCGCCTGCTCTCTTACCTAGGGCGGATGTCCACAGATTGTGTTCCCACCTATTGAGGTGCGAAATTGACAGGCCAGTGGCAGGGCACTGAGACCCTCATCAATTGCCCTGCATGGGAAGGTATTATGCAAAATTGAGACGTTCCCCGTCTCCTGAGCAGGCCTGTGTTCTTACTCAGAGTAGAGCCCTAAGAATGTTTTGTATTTGAATGGTACAGCTCTTTCCATATCTACTGAATCGAACTACCCTGATTCCATGATGACAATACTGCTAGCATGGTTTTTTCATTACGTTGAAGTAAGCCCTAGTAATAGCGGATGGGGAAATGTGCTCCTCCATGGAATGCAGCCAATGAAACTTGGAATCCGTTAGCTTTACCCGCCCAGTAAAAGAGCACCCCAGGTACGTTTGATCGCTCTGTTTTACGTTCGTTCCGGGGCTTCTACCAAGGCTGGACAGCGGTGTGATTTCGGGTGAAACTAGGTGCGTCCAGACACATTGAGAAAGCAGGGTGTCGGTGGCTAGAGATCCATCTTATTGCGGCAGGAGTTTGACAGGCCGATGACAGGGTGCTGCGACCCTCATCAATTGCACTGAAAGGGAAGGTTTTACGCAACATTGAGATGATCCCTGAGATCTGAGGCAGGGGCAAGGTCTTACTCAGAGTAGACCGTTAAGAACCTTTCGTAATTCAAAGGTATTGCTCTTTCTCAATCAATTCAATTGAACTCCCGTCATTTCATGAATGATGGCAAGTAGTGCAAGCATTGTCGTATCAGTATGTAGTGCAGATCGCTAGTAATCGCAGATTGGGTAAAGTACGCTTCAATCAAAACAGCACCCCAGTGACGCTTGACTCCTCAGTTTTGCACTCACACGGTTTCGTCCAGCACGGGGAACAATGCGGTGATAATTGGTGCAAGCAGTTGCGCCTGCTCTCTTACCTAGGGCAGATGTCCACAGATTGTGTTCCCACCTATGGAGGCGGAAATTTGACAGGCCAATGTCAGGGCACTGAGACCCTCATCAATTGCACTGAATGGGAAGGTATTATGCAAAATTGAGATGTTCCCCGTCTCCTGAGCAGGCCTGTGTTCTTATAGGGTACTGCGACCCTCATCAAGTGTACTGAAAGGGAAGGTTTTTTGCAAGTTTGCAGGGGCAAGGTCTTACTCAGAGTAGATCATTAAGACCCCTTAGTAATTTAATTTCTTCATCCGTGACGTGCTGTTTTTATTGGCGGGTAAATCTAACAGTTCACATGTAAGAGCAATTTCATGGCATTCATCAGCACTTTGCTCATTTTGCCATTACTAGGGGTTCATGCAACGCCATGATATTACAATGCTTGCAATATTCTCATAATTCATTAAATTACTGGAGTTCAATTGAACTGATGGGGACACAGGTATACCGTTCAATTAAAGCACGTTCTTAACAGGCCCCTCTTAGTAAGACCTTCGGACTCCCACAGTTGAAAGGCAACATAGAAATGCTTAGGAAGCACTTCTCACTCAGTTTGCTTGATGAGGGCTTCAGTGTTTTGCCATTGGCCTGTCACTTCTGGGCATCGGTCAGCCTGAAGACAATCCATCAACATCCTCATTACTACAAGTGAGTGGACAGAACCGTTTTCATGTGTCATCTCTCCCACAGCTTTTGCCATTTTTCTAATTCAATATTATATCCAAAGTTTTGTGCCCATGTTATCACAGTTTCCTTAAGCTGTTCTTCCATTCTCCTATCAAGTAAGAAATTATATAATCTTTTAATCATTTTGTCATCTGATTTAAGCATCACCTTATCAAATGCTGTTAAATCTTTATAAAAGCCCCACATTCTATAGTCTTTAGCATATCTCGACTGTATCTGCACCTTATGCCTCCAAGAAATATTAAATTCTTCTTCTTTTGTTTCTTGATTCAACTTCAATCCTCCATCATTATCCAAAATGTCATCATATCTTATGATCCCTTCAAAGTTCAATGCATTTGGATATACAAGAGTTTCCAATGGTGAAAGTCATCTTGGTAATTTATTATACAATTTTGTCTTTAACTTTTCTCACACCAACATTATTTCCTAATATAGTGACTTAAAAAAGAGCCATGTAGCTTAGGCTTTTCATACCACATATAAGCATGCCAACCCATTTGCAAATCATGACCTTCAAGATACAAGATTCTCTTATTTTTTAATGTTATCCATTCTTTTAACCACGTTAAAACAGAAGCTTGATAATTCAGCATCCAATCAGGGAGACCAAACCCCCCATTCTCTTTAGCCTCCTGAAATATTTTTAGTTTGATCCTTGGTTTCTTCTTTATCCATATAAATCTTGAGATTTGAAATGCAAACTATCAAAAAAATTTCTATCAATTTTTATGGGAATCATTCGGAATGGAAACAAAAGCTTTGGTAATATATTCATTTTAGCTAGTGCTATTCTTCCCAGCAAGGATAATTGCAAATTAGTCCATTTTTCCAAATCACTCTTAATATCCTTAAATAGTTTATCATAATTGTCTTCTTTCAGAGTGGTACACTTGGCTGTAAGATAAATTCTCAAATATTTAACCTTTTTAACAATCTGAAAATCTACTTGTTCCACCAGAGTTTTTCTCTGCTCCTGTGTCAGATTTTTTACTAACAGTTTTGCTTTTTCTCTATTTGTCTTTTAGTTAAAAAAGTATTTTGATCTGAGTGAATAAAGTCCGTTAGATACTTCTTCAATCTTTTTGCCATTATGGAGGCAAAAATTTCGTAATCCACATTTAATAGTGATATAGGTCTATAATTCTGGATCTGCATCAAGTCTGTGTCTGCTTTTGGTATTAATGTGATATTTGCCTCTGTCCAAGTATTTGGTGGTATTTGGTGGTATTTCTCTATTTTAGCTCATTCTTGTTTTTGCCTTTTATTTTTGCTGAGAATGTTATTATCAGCCCCCTGACATATGCTTTGGCTGTATCCCAGACATTTTGCAGAGAGGTTTCTTCAGTTTTTTTAATTTATTTGAAAGAATATTTGCATTTACTTATTTATCTCTTCTGTGAATTTTTTATCCTTTAATAAGACTTTGTTTAACCTCCATCTGGGCATTTTTACTGTCCTTTTCAGTTGTATAACTACAGGGTTGTGATATGCCCAGACATTTGCTTCTATTTCAGCTTCTAGCAAGTCTGGTGCTAAGTCTGTGGTTATCCAAACCATATCAATTCTAGACCACAACCTATGTCTATTCGAATAGAAAGTAAATTTAGCAGAGGTTGGGTTTTTATGTCTCCAAACATCTATCAATCTGAATTCTTCAATCATATTAGAACAAGACTTTGGAAGTATCCTCCTGCGTTTTCTGCCCTTAATCTCACTCTTATGGTCCATTTTCTTGTCCACAATTGCATTAAAGTCTCCCTTCACACACATGGTCTGGTAGTCCAATTGTAAGAGTAAAGCATGTAATTTTTGGTAAAACATTTCCTGATGATCCTGACAGTCAGAATTCTACCATCTTCATCAGCTAATATATATTTAGGGTCTAATTTTTCCTTGATGTAAAATACTAAATCTCTTTTCTTTTGTGAAGCGGAAGATATAAACAGCTTTCCAAGCTTTGAACATTCCAAAAGCTTACTATGTTATTTCTGAATATGTGTTTCTTGTAGGCAAATTATATCTCATTTTGGTTTTTGAAGTTGAGAGAGTACCCTTCTCCTCTGAGAAGGTCTGTTTAGTCCATTTACGTTTAAAGAAAGCAGTTCAATTTTTCCTTCCCTTTTGAAAGCCATATTTAAAAAGCATATATTTATCTACTTATGCTTCACCTTTACACTTCTACCTTTTTTCTTTTCCTTTAGTTCCAGTGTCTGTCCATCTTGTTGTAAGTCTGTATTCATTAGTTCTCCTTCTTCAGAATGGTATGTTGATAGTTCCATTGGTTCAGCACCTTTCCCTCCTTCTTTTGGGGTACCCGATTCTTCCTCCTCAAATGTACTTCTAAATTTTTCATAGAACTCTTGTGCCTTGAAGATCTAGTCCAGCTTATATCTTGTAGAGTTCCTGGTGAACAATATTCTTTCTGGCGTTAGCCAAATCCTCCATGGTATTTGTTTCAAAATAGTCACCTCATGATGATCATCCTCCCTTAAAGGTTTATCATGTACAGCCCTCAAAACATTGTCTCTTATAGACCTTTTTGCAAATTCAACCTGGACTTCCCCTGGAAGTTTCTGTTTCCTGGCATACCTTGAATTCACCCTATAAACTAAGTGAATGCCTGTGTCCACCTATTCGTTTTCCAAATCCAATGACTCTGCCAACATGATAATTATTAATTCCTGTAGGTCCTCATTCTTTTCTTTGGGTACATTCTGGAATCTCAGATAATTAGATGCCTTCTCCATCTCTAATATAGCAAGTGAATCCCATAACTTGTTTCTTTGCTTTATTAATTGTGTTTCTTTGTCTACTGTTTCAATTTTTTCATGTGCTTGCTGTATTTTTTGTGTATTCTTTTCAGTTTTAAGTCAAACATCTGCCAGTTGATACATCCTTAACAGAGCTATTCAGTTTGTCAAGACGTTCTCTTTGTTCATTTGTGAAGTTTTTCTGCTCAGCTGACATGTTCCTCTGTTCTGCTAATATATCCCTCTGTTCTAAGCTTAATTTTGATATAGAATTTTGCATAGCCTCTTGGGATGCTTGCATAGCTGTTAAAGATGTTTGTATTGCCAGAAGAGTAATTTGTAGATTGTTTTGATGTTTTTCGGCATCTGCAGCTTTGGACTGGTGAGTTGGACTCTGAGCAGTTGATGCAGGTGTCGAAGAGGAGGAAGAGTGTATTTTTTTCATAGTGATGGTAGTTCTGGCCAGTAATTGCAAGGCAGCAACAAAAAAAGAGAAAGAGAAGAAAAAAAAATCTCCAAAAAAAAGAGGAAGGAGACTTGTTATAAATCCAATAGCCACAGGATGGCAGAGTTATTTTGTCTTTCTATGATGTCACAAAGAGGACTAAAAAGAAAATGTCAGCTCATCAAAGATAAGTAGAAATTTGTCTTTCTATCCACGATAGTTTTTTATTCTAATTCTTCACCCTTGGGGAGGTTAGAAAAGTGAAATCTTCCTTTCCAGCCTCTTATTTTCAAAAAACCTCTGTTCCTCTCCCCTAGATTAATCACTGCTTAAACTCTGGGAGGGAGGGGGAATTCCTCCCTCCCTCAAAGGGGCTTTTCTTTCCTCTTTGTCCCAATTAGTATCTGCTTCAGTTCTTTCACGGGTAATATTGAAAAAGTAGAAATGCTCACCCTGCAGGTCCAATGAACTTCAAGCTGTTATGTTATGCTATATCCTAGGGCATGAAATTACTGCTCAACTGCTTGGCAAATGCGAGTGTAAATTCCTTTCTGGCGAGCACAGTAATGCCCTGCATCCCTATTTGCAAATGGGATCCTAACCGGGAAGCAAACCCATACGGACCCGTACAGGTAGAGACTTAGACGCATCTGCTTTCTGCGATCCTGGGGCCTGTCTCTCCACTGGCCCTTCTAGGGAGCATTCTTCTCTTGCTTTAACCCTTAGATGGGCCATGAAGTGTGAGAAGTATTATTGCAGGCGGTTGGCTTTCCCCGATCCTGGGGCCTGTCTCTCCACTGGCCCTTCTAGGAAGCAGCCCTCTCTTGCTTTAACCCTTAGATGGGCTGTGAAGTGTGAGAAGTATTATTGCAGGCAGGTGGAGGTGGGAGGGTGCGGAGTGGGTGGTGGGGCTCTGGCATCCTCTGCTCGCCCCCTAAGGCAAGCCCGGCAGCTGCTTCTTGGCCTGAATGGAGATAAAGCGAGGCTGGGGGTCTCCACCTTCCTGGAGGGGCCAAGCGATGTGAATTGGGAGAGCTTTTCCTCCCCCCCTCCGCCCCGCATCCCGCCATTCCAGTGCACTGGAAAGCTGGAAGGAGCCAGAGGATGCAATGGGACAATGTAAATTTTTTGTCATGTTGTTATTTATTTGTATATTTTGTTTAGTTGTGAGCCGCCCCGAGGCTTTGTTGCGATGGGGCGGCATAGAAATGTTTTAAATAAATAAAATAAACATAGACATGTTTTAAATAAATAAATAAATAAATGGGAGGGCTGGGGGTGGGTGGCGGAGGATCTGGGAAGATGTCTCTGCCCCACGAGGTTGCACACACCAGGTGGAGAGTAAGGTTTTTGCCTGGCTAATATGTCTAGACTTGAAATTTTAAGCCCTGCTATATCTGGTCGTCTATGGCTTGCAGGGAGCTGATCTCATCTCTGTATTGTTCGATTGAGAAAATTCCGAGTTTCTCCCAGTAAATGTGGAGCAGCTGCCCCACAGTGCCCAGAAATATGCTTGGGCTTCTATTCCCTGCCCCGAGAGGCCTTGGATGAGCCTCTCACAGCTCACTGTCAAACAAATTACCAGCGTGATTATGGGCGGCTCCGTTCTTCACAGCTGTCTCGCCACAACGTAGTTGTTGCCCTCTCTTGTTCTCTCTCTCTCCCATTCTCTCTCTCATTCTCATTCTCACTTGCTCGTTTCTCTCTCATTCTCCCTCTCTCTCGTTCTCTCTCTCGTTGACTCTATCTCTCGTTCTCTCTCTTGTTCTCCCAGTTCTCTCTCCGTCTTTCTGTTTCTCGTTCTCATTCTTGTTCTCACTTTTTCCTATTCTCCTTCTCTCCCTGTCTCTCCCTCGTTCTCTCTCCCTCTCGTTCTCTCTCGCACTCTCTCCCTCTTCTCCTTCTTTCATTCTCTCTCTTGCTCTCATTCTCTCTCTCTCTCTCGTTCTCTCTTGTTCACTATCTCACTTTCTCTCTCATTCTCTTTCTCATTCTTGCTTGCTCTCATTCTCTTTCTCGTTCTCT
>JAIXND010000798.1:12932-67141 GCA_023646645.1 Varanus salvator macromaculatus
CTCTCACTCTATTGTTATCTTTCTCATTCTCATTCTCACTCTCTCTCTCGTTCTCTCATTCTCAGTCTCTCTTTCTCTCTCTCATTCTCTCTCGTGCTCTCACCCCCTCCCTCCCTCCCTCTCTCATTCTCTCTCTCTCTCTCTCTCTCCACGGGTATAAGGGGCCCACTCTGAGCAAACACTGTGAGTTTGAAAGCCTTCTGCCAACCCGCCCGTTTCGGCCACTTTCGGGGCACAGACCCACAGGTCAGCGGTGCTGGCCGATTTAGTGCATTTTGGACAGATTTTTTTTCCCTTCCCCAGACACCCCTTCCTGGGGTCCAGCAGAAGCGTCAACATATGGCGGGTATCACAGGCCCATTACGAGCAACCATGGTGAATTTAGAAGCATTCTGCCACCCTGCACATTTTGGCCACTTTCGGAGTTGTGACTGCTGCTGGCCGCACAGTCTGATTGGGGCATTTTGGAAAGATTTTGCTTGCGTTCCCCAGACACTCCTTCCAGGGGTCCAGCGGAAGTGCCAACACAGTGCATGTATCAGGGGCCCTCTCCAAGCTGGATGGCAGAATGCTTCCAAATTTACAGTGTTTGACCAGAGAAGGCCCCTGATCCCCCTGGTGCGTCGTCCCTTCTTTTAGAGCTCAGGAAGGGGTGTATGGGGAAGGCAAGCAAAATCTGTCCAAAATGCCCAAAATCAGGCTGCAACGCTGACCCCGGGTCGGATCCCTGAACGTGACCAAAATGGTCAGAATGCTTCCAAATGCATAGTGCTTGCTCGGAGAGGGCTCTTGATACCAGCTGTGCATCATTGCTTTTGCTGGACCCCTGGAAGGGGTTCCTGGCGAAGGCAAACAAAATCTGTCCGGAATGTCCAAAATTGGGCTGCGCCGCTGACCTGCTTGTTCAAGGCCTAGAAAGGGACCAAAATGGGTAGGTTCGCAGAATGCTTCCAAATGCAGTGTTTACTCAGAGAGGGCCCGATACCCACCGGTGCTTCTGCCAGACGCATGTAAGGGGTGTCTGGGGACCAGCCTTTAGTACTTTTTCCTAGAATGGTCTTTTGTTAAACGAATCTGAGGAAAATAGCTTAGTAAAGCACTTTTTCAGCAACATGGATTGCAGTGTCTGTGGTCTACACATTTTAAAAATATGCACAGTAGTATAGTTATTCCTTTGGAAAATATAAACTAATACTAGGTGTCAGTTTTATGGAGTAAATGAATATGCTGATTATTTTAACATCAAACATCAGAACATTTTATGATGTTATAGTATGGCTGTCAGAAGCTCTGTAAGCCATACCACCACATATAAAAACCTAGTTTAAACATTTTATAACACACAGGATATAATTGATTTTAAAAGCTAAGTAACCACATGAAAGGTTTGGCTGTATTTCATTTATAATTTATACAACACCCAGTTGAGCCTGCCTGCCCTTTCAGGATGACAAAGAATTGCATTTGAGAATTATGTTATTCTCATTTCTTGCGGATTTTTTTCCTCAAGAAAGCACAGATAAAAACCTCATCTGGAATGCTTCTGGAATAACACCTGCCTCAACATGGAACTGTTGGGGGATACAGTGGTACTTCTGCTTACAAACAGAAATCGGGTCGCAAACAGAAATTTCATTTTGTTCATTTTGATGTGAGTTGCAAATTTTGACGTGGGTCGCAAACTCTGCATTGGGTGGTGACCAAGATCGCAGTCATCCCCCCCCCCCCCAAGTGGGGAGATGGCCCTGATTGCAGTTGCATTTGTGCAGGGATGACGCATATGATCACGGGTGCACTCTTGCAGAAAATAAGGGCACGATCACGGTCATCTCCCTCCCCCCCCCCGAGTGGGGAGATGGTCGTAATTGGGCTGTGGGGGGAGATGGCTGAGATCGCGCCCATCTCTCCCTCCCCCAGCAAGCCCCGTTCATGCCCGTCTCTCTCCCCCCGTACACCCGTGATTGCGCCCGTCTCTGTCCCCCCCCCAACATGCTGGGATGATGGGTGTGATCTCAGTCGTCCTGGGGGGGGGAATAGCACTTGTGCTCGGGGGGGGGGGAGGAGATGGCTGCAATCTTTGTTACTTTGCTTCACATTTTTCGATTTAAAACAAATGGTTACAGAACGGATTATTTACACTGAACCTTATGGGGAAATGTTGGCTCACGACCAATTTGAGTCACAACCAGATTCTTGGAAGGGATTAAGTTCGTAAGCCAAGGTATCACTGTATATATGACAAAATGAAGTAGGAAAGTCCAAAACATTTCTCATATGGCTTTGTAGAGTTTAAACTCTACCAAATACACGAGTGTGGTTAATTGTACATCCTAAGGAAGTCTCGAAGATGACACTGTACAGGGGACTTTCAAACTTCTTACTTTGTTGCAGGGAATAGTGTGGGCTTGCATGTATCCTTTATGTACATTGTATGACATCCAAGCTTATTCAGAATGTTGGAACCAAAAGCAAAACTTAGTGTGTGTCTAGCACTCCTCTGTGGGTGGGTATTGTAGAAGACCAATAATGAGTGGGAATTCCAAGATGGCGTCGGAACGAGACGGATGTGATTAGCTATCTCTGCTAATTACTCCGGTATCATCCAAGCAGTGGGGTCAGGAGACCCAGTCAAACCCTGTAGGGGTGAAGACAGATTACCTGGGCATGTTTTGGCTGGATGTGGGGTGGCGATCCCATATCAGTTAAGAACAATTCTGGTGTCTCAGCTGGATAATACAAGAGGTTTTTTTGCCTCTGCAAGTTCACAGCATCTTATTAGATTAGCATAGAATTTTTACAAGCCAGATAAACATCGGAACTGCTGAGTAAACATCTTTTCTCTGCAACAATCACCCGTGGGAAAACAGTGTCTGGCATGAAGATAAGAACCCTCTTAATTGTTGAAGCAGCGGCTGAAAATACAGAGGCTTCGGAACTTCTGTGTAAGTCGAATTCAAGCTTTTTCGTGAATGTCTCTAGGGTTTAACTTTATTAAATATATATGGTGCAACTAGATAGAAGCATGAAGATTTGATTGAAAAGAAGAAAAGAAGAGGAAGGGAGAGGCAGAGGAAGGAATCTTCATTTTCTCTCCTGCATTTCTGGGACAACTGCCAAAATATTTGGCAACCTGCCAACCCTTTGTCTGCTCGTGCTATTGGAATGTCTTTGCAAGAATCTCTTTCAACAATTAATCAACTGATATCAGGTATAAGATCTTCTCTAGAAATGTTTTTGGATAAAGTACAAATTTTTCGAAGTGAACAGAAAAAGAGGTTTGATAAAATTGATGCTTCTTTCATGTTGGAGGGAATAATTAAAGCAGAACAGAGTAAGCAGGAAACACAACAGCTATGTGGGATTGCAGATAATGAAACAAAATTAGCAAAATCAATAAATAACCTGCCATCAAACCTATTTGTTACGGTGAAGGAGTGGCAACTTCGGCCTTTTAAAGGAGGAGTTGTCTTACCTGATGGATGGATGAACTTTGAAGCAATTATAATTGATTCTGAGAAAGAAAAAGCAAAAGTTTTACTGCAAGAAATACAGCCATTACGAATTATTAATGTCTTGCTGTGGATGAAAGAAGAGGTGAAGGTCTTACTGCAAGAAATGCAGTCATTGTGAATGATTAATGTTTTGCAGTGGACGGTACAAATCCTGGATCTTAAACGGCATGGCAGGGGGGTTAAACAAAAATATTTGTTTTAATATAAATGGCCTAATATGTCTATTGGGGTGTGGAATGGCTAATATATCTGATTTTAATCGTGGAAATAGGTTTCAGAGGAAGAAGTATTCTTTTCCTTTTTTTTCTCCTTCCTCTCTTTCGTTTTCTTAGACTGTCTTAAAGTTTAAAGATGATTGACTAAGAACTAAAGATGATGAATAGATGTGAGATATATGAACATAAACTTCCTTTTCTATTTTCTTTCCTAGTAGATATTAGACTGGAATACTAGTAAGCAAAAAACGTATTTGATTGTATTTGTAATTGTTATCAGGAAGAGTCTATTTGTTCAATATTAGTAAAAAGAAAAGATTTAGAATTGTGTAGTTCTGGTTAGGCTGAAATCCTTTATTTGATATTTAAGATGTTTTTAAAGATGATGAATGGATGGGAGATATATGAACATGAACTTTCTTTTCTATTTCATTTTCTTTTCTAGTAGATATTAGATTGGAATTGTGTAGTGCTGGTTAGACTGAAATCCTTTATTTGATATTAACTTTTACAAAGTGTGGAGAGTCTCTTTTCTAATATGAAAAATAGGACTTTGCAAGAAATGGAGGACTGATTCTGTCACAGAAGGAGAAAGAAGATTGTGACTTGATAGAAGTTTGGGAATTTTGTTTGTTATCAGCTGGAGAAACGGGACTTGCCTTAGATCTAAAAAAGATTTTGTAAGACTTTTTAGACAGATTTGAAATGATCATAGAATGTTGGATGTCTTAATATTGTTGTGAAAACTAATAAAAAAGTTTTTTTTTAAAAAAAAGACCAATAATGAGAGTTGCATCAGGGAATTCATCTACTCCTTGGCAAACTTCTCATCTCCAGTTTGCTGATAAGACTTCCACATTACATAGGAGAGAGCAGTGTGGAAAATGACTAATGTAACAGGTTATTCTGCTGTGCGCCACACCTAATGAAACCCAAGATGTCCAGCATATCAGCCCCAAAGAAACAGCAAGAATTATTCCTACCATAGCATCAATTTGTCTAGAATTTGCAACATAGTTTTGTTTTGATTCTGAAATTGACTTAATCCTGGTGCATTTAAAATACCTGGAAAGTCTGGTGAAAAATGTACACTGTCAATCAATATTCACTATGCTTTGTGTCTTATTTTAAAGTTCACCATTCTATTTTAACTGGGAATTCTTAAGAAAAAAGCCCTATCTTACAGCATGCAATGTACATGAAATCCTACAACTGGAATATAAAAAATCTGACTTAGAAAATGGAATTTTGAACACTGAAACTTGTTCAATTCCAGTGCTGAGTTTTGCCTGAATAATAATTTTGAAACACAACAACAGAAAAATAGAATACTTCCTCATTTTACCATGCACAATATTGAACATCCACTGAGAAAATAAACACGTATCCTTTTTTTCCTCACCCTTGTTACTAAGAGGCCTAAACAGCAATACAAGGCTGCTACAGGTCTAGTGTAACATTGTTTGGGTCCTACTTGTTCCCAAAATAGCAGCTCAACACTACACCTATGATGACTGTACAAAGATTGTAATAACCTTGTCAGAATTGTCAGCAGCCTTCATGGGTGTTTTGAATTAAATAAATTTATTGTCTCTATTATACCTCGGATTTAGTTATCTTCCATGCATGCATGCTGTAAACATGTCTCTTAGACATTCTGAAGGAAGACTGGGCTGAGATATGCTAAGTTTAGATACAAGTACCATTATCATATGAAGGACTTTGGTATTAGTGATCAATTAGTAATTCTGTAACTTGATCTAAACGAATAGTTTAAGTGCATAGCATCCTCAACAGGCACCAGTAAAATACAAATTTGCATTACTGTAATGATGCAGAAAGAGCAGCTGGCACAGTAATAAATAAGACCCAGTTGTTTTCTACTTCTAGAGTTACTAGGAACAACATCCATACATTCATGCCACTGAGATGTCGGCTGAGTAAATTCTAAGGCTAAACTTCTCCCCTGCCTCTGCCTGCCCACCCAAAGACTTTTCTGCTTTGGCTACTGCTTAACATAGTGTTTAGTTGGGAAACATAATTGGTGATATAATGTAAAAACATGTATTTGTTGAGTGAACTTAATAAACAGGCTTGAAGAGACTGAGTAAACATGCAAACATGATCTACCAGGTGAATAATTTAAATATTGTTGTTTGCAGAAATGACCTGCAGTTTGCTCAGAATGTTAAACTGTAAAAAACAAATAGACAATACATAGCAAGATCTACAGCAAGATGAACTGCCATACAATGTAAAACACACAGCAAAGATGCAAACTTTAATTATGCACAATGAAATGTTTCAGTCCTAAATAACAACTGTCTGGAGTGAACCACTTTAGCTTGGCTGTGAAGATGTGCTGCTTTTGCCTGAAGAATTGCTACTTCCCACTAGCATCTGGGAAGAGTGCTCTCTCAATACTTCTGTAGAACTGGTAGCAAGATCCAGACTTTGAGAGGAGAGCTTCCTGTATCCACTTGTAGAACTTAGAGCATCACTAGCATTGGCACTGGCATCTCTTATGACTATCTCCTGAAGAGCATCAAATGTTAATGGAATGAAACCTTCATTGTCTGCACTGAAAACAATCCAGGATAAACCTGTTGGAAGATATCAGAAACAGTTACTTTTTCAAGAAACACATAAGAGTGATTTTTCATGCATTTCTTCATTGTACAAATTAGGGAAGATAATGCTGCTGCCTATATTCAAAGTTAAGTTTAATAGTACTAGGCCAAACAACAATATATTATACAAAGCTGGAATAGGAAACTAGACTCCTTTCTTTTGTGACTTCTAGCATAATTTTGTTTTGGCAGTTGCCTTCGCACAACTTTAGACACTAGACAATGTTTGCAATGAGTTTGTATCAAAGCTACATGAACAAGATGTCTTGGCTGGATGCATACAAGTCAAACTTAATCCCTGCATTGTGTCTATGAATTCTGTACATTTTTGGACAACTGGTGCTAGTACAATAAAGCAAACATACCTTCTGAAATAATTTAGCTAATACGTGACGATCACAGCGGTCATTAAGGATCATATTCATTCCCAGCAATACCAGGAGCTCAGTCAACTGAAGGTTGATTTGCCACTGATGGTCACTAGGCCATGGAGCCATGGAGCAAACAGTAGCATGGCACAAGTGAAGTACGCAAGTTCAGCAGCCGGACTCCATAGTTCCCCCTGTTCTAAGAATGCCATGAATTCCCACTGGCTGCATTTGTATGTAACACACAACAGCTGAGCAGGTAGGTTCACTGTGGCTCTTTCAGTCCTTCAACCAGTATCCCGAGGTTTTTTTTTTTTTTTTAAATTCCCATCTTGCCTCCTGCTTCTTTGTTCCATTACTACCACTTTTTGTTCACCAGTACTTTTTTCCCCCAGGGGTGTAGGCTTGCCTAGTATATTCCTGTTTCAGGTATCACAGAGAATGTGAAAGAGGGGCTAGATGACATGCATGGAAATTAGAAGGAGTAAATTATATAGGCCAATGTGCATACAGTTGCCAAAGACAAATTGCTAAAAGGGGGGGGGGGGGGTACAACAGCAAAAGTTGTGGTACTGAACTGTGGAGGGACACACAAAATCTCCCATGTAGCAATGTAATCTTACTGTTTTAACTGATTCTCAGTGCCCTTCACCATTTTAATACTTTCAATTCTCCAGCCACTTGAGAAAGAAAAGACATCAACACCCCCACCTTTTAGCAGCTCCTTTTCAGAGTACTTACCGTATTTTTCGCTCTATAAGACGCACTTTTTCCCCCCTCAAAAGTAAGGGGAAATGTCTGTGCGTCTTATAGAGCGAATGTGCCTGACACCCGGGACGCTGCCCGCCCGCTGGCACCACCAGGCCGGCATGTGCTCGGCGTGCCCTGCTCCACCTCGCACTCCGGGAACTGATCACCCCCACCGGGAAGCTCCGTGCCGCCGTCGCCCCACCGCCCCGCGCCATTGCTCTGCGCCGCCACGCACCGCGCCGTCCCGTGCCACCGCTGCCGCGCACCCCCGCGCGCGGCCGCTGCGCACCGTTGCTCTGCGCCACTGCCGCTCGAGTACTGCCATCCCGCGCCGATCCGCCACCCCCCCCCCCACGCCACTGCTGCGGCAGGCACAGATGACTCTTTAGAAGCACAATCCTTCTAAAGCCTCCGCCGCCCGCACTGTCATCCCGCACTGCCATCCCGCGCCGATCTGCCTCCCCCCCACGCCAGTGCGCGGCAGGCACAGATGATGCTTTAGAAGCACAATCCTTTTATTAAAGTTTAACAGGTTAAGAAACAGTATACATTGAAGCAGCGTTCTCTTTGAGATGTGAGAGAAGCAATTGACAATGTAAAGAGCTGGATCCAAACTTAGGCTTCCCCTCCTTCCATTCCTTTCAGAAAGAATTCAGCCCTGAAGGTGGCCCCTGCTGCGTGAGGGCTAGACAGCAGGAATGCTGGACACTTCTGAATTGGTCCACTTGTTTAGCCTGTCATACCCTGTTGGTGCCAAGGACACCCCTTCCATCTCCTCCCCACCACTCTGAAATGTCTCCCTCCTTTTCCAAAGAGGGCTGGTTCTCTCTCTTTGCCCTGAGCATCTTCAGTAAATAACCTATAAATTGCCAACTCATCTATTCAGCTCTGCTCTTCTTCCTCAGAATCAATTGATGACTTTCTTATACAATATGTACATCATGTCCCTAAGATCACTCTCTAGCCATGTACCAGCACTCTAGGACAATTTTTAAAAAGGGATCTGGAAAATTATATGCTGCTTTGCTTTCTGTTGGTTCTGCGTAAATTGGTTGAAAGTGTTATTCAGGATAGATTCAGTTAACATATAGAAGAACTAGCCCTGCTTTAAAAGAAGCAACATGGCTACTGCAGGGGTAAGCCCTGTCTTGCTAATCCAGTAGAATTCTTTAAGAGTGTCACTACTACACATGGACTGAGCAGTCAAATAGACATTGTTTCTTCCAAAAGCCTTTTGATAAAATCCATCAACAGACTCTTGAGAAAACCTGGCAGTGATGGAATAAGGGCTGTGTGTGCACACACATGTTGTCCTATGGATCAGTAACTGATTACAGAATTGAAAGCCAACATTGAGAATGCATGGTATTCTCACAAGATTCTGCATTAGGATCAGTGCTTTTCAACCTGTTCATAAATGATCTGGAATCTGGAAGTGAGCAATAAAGTAGCCAAGTTTGCTGATGATACTAAACTATTTAAAGCATTTAAAAGGGATTGTGAGGAATTCCAATGGGATCTCTCCGAGCTGGGAAAAAGGGCATCAGAACGGCAAATGCTTTCAGTGTAAGCAAGTGTAAAGTTAGCATGCTGGGGGAAAAGAATCTCATCTCCAAGTATAAGCTGATGGAATCTGAACTAGTGCTGACAGACCAAGAAAGGGTCTTGAGAATGTGGGGGACAGCTTGATGAAAATGTCAAATGTTAGGAGGAAATGCCATAATTAGGAAAGGAATTGAAAATCAAATTTCCAAGATCATATTCCTCTTACACAAATCTTTAATATGACCATACTTAAAGTATTGTGTACAGTGCTGGCCACCACACCTGAAAAATGATATTGTTGGAAAAAGTGCAAAGAAGGGCAACTAAAACAATCAAGGGATTGGAGCAGCTCCCCTATCAGACTTTGTTACAACAACCAGGATTGCTTCTCTTAGGAAAATGATGAGTAATGGGAAGCATGGCAAAGATGTTCAAAATTATGCATGGTGTGAAAAAGTGGAAAGTGGGACATTTTCCTCCTCTCTGAAAAAAAGAAAAGGGTTAATCCCCATGAAAACACCCATCACTCCTTTGTTCTGAAAAAAAAAAAAAAAGATTCAACAGCAGAAGTGTAGTGAGCTTGAAATACCTTTTGGGAATGGAAGGGAAGTTCCCCACAATTCAGCTTTGTCTTTCAAGGGTTGGGCCTTTTAATACCTCATGGATAATTAACTGGGACTTCTAAATGCTTAACAACAACAATGTGGATATAAAGTTCCCTTCCCAATTGAGGATACAAGAAACACAATTATTATAGTGATCTCTGCAACTGTGCAAATGTTAGATTTTCATGCCCTTGGTCCAGAGGAAGAAATGACACACAAGAGACCACTGAGTGAACATTTCTCTCCACTCAAAAGGATGCGTACATGCAGCCTGAGTTTCTTAAGCATCACTTTTAAATATGAAAAAAAAGAGAGAGAAAAGTTGGAGGATTGAATTTAGGTCTCTCCTCATTGCTCACCTTCTCTGTCTAAGATAGAGGCAAGAAAAACCAGAGAGAGCAGGTATGCTGGGGGTGTGCAATCAAAAGAATATTTACAGTTTATTCAGACCTACAGGAAATACATGTGGCATTGAAGGGACTGCAGAGATGGATTCTATACAAGATGTTTTCATCCCCTAACAGTTACATGCACAGTCTGTGGGGGATGGGGGGGTCATGCACACAGTATGCTAGAGGCACATGAGAGTAAAGCAACTGGGATTAAGAGATCCCAACACATCCCATAGTTTATTAAATAGTTCAGTAAACCATTTGATTCAGAATATTTTTTTTCTTGTTTTCCTCCTCTAAAAACTAGGTGCGTCTTATGGTCAGGTGCGTCTTATAGAGCGAAAAATACGGTACTTATGCGGTTACTGCAGTCCTCTGACAGTTCCAAAATACATGCAGAAATAAATTTAATAGTTGCGAAGTAAATGGAGAGAAAGTTTGCACAAGTGTAAGGACAGAGTAGTAAATAAAGGGTGAATTTGTGCGCCTGTAGTAACTGTTCCAAAAACCTTTAAACAGTAAGTGGTCTGAAAATGAGCTGTGAAAAGTGGTGATGGTGAGTGATGGGAAAATTGTCATACGAATTACAGGTTATGAGAAGCCAGCCAAAGTTTGATTCTTTCAAGACTGTTTAGTTCTTATTTATTGAATTATTATTATTATTATTATTATTATTATTTATTTTTATTAATTTTCTAACCTGCCCCATTAGTCATATGGCTCCCCGGGTGGGTTACAGCAATAAAATACAAAATAAAATACAAATTCTAATCTAATAGAGATTAGAATACAATATAAAACAACAATTACAAATTTAAAAAACATTAAAACCAGCAGGACCCCCATATCCACTGGCTCAGTTACCACATTTTCAGTTTTCAGTTAATGGCAGTTGACCTCAACCTGAAAGAGAAGTCATAAAGTGCCATAAAGTGCCAAGGAGAAGTTGTACAGTGCTTCCTTTAAGTGAAAATTCTTCATTTAATAGAGAAAGAATGGACAAAATTGTGGAAAACAACATGTACATAATATAAAGTACATATAGTGTTAGATATTGGGGGTGGGATAAATGAATATGTTTTATTGGTTTATTGTATTTTAATTTATGTTGTGAGCCGCCCCGAGGCTTTGTTGCGATGGGGTGGCATATAAATGTTTTAATAAATAAATAAATAAATAAATATTTTCCACATTTTCAGGTATTCCCAGAGAGGTGTGGTTGTTGGCACCAACACTTTATTCTCTTGGGTGCCAGGCCAAAATCTTTTTATTTTCCCATTATTTTAAGATTTTTTATTTTAGTCAGATTTTTATTATAGATATTATGCTGTGCCTCTGTTGTTGAACCGTCCTGAGACTTTTATGTATAGGATGGGGTTGGGGGCTTGGAACCTATCCATGCAGGTGCAGGGGTCCTCTAATGTAACTGAATATGGGAGGATGGTACCAGCAAGTTATAAATTATTATTGTTGATGTTACAGTTTCTATATAAGTAAGAAGCATCCTGAGGGACTTTAGATTGTATTTTATGTAATTCAGTCTAGGGATGGGAGGGGAGAAAATTATACATAATGTAAATGCATGCTCTCAAATGTTTGTTTTTGTTTGGTAAATTTTCAGTAAAGGAAACTAACAAAAAAAAATCATATCCTGAAGTGCTGAAATGGTAAAGGTTGCTAAGATGTCAGTCAACACTTAAAATCATGAGAATTACATTATTTAGTGGGAGACTTAGTGGGAGATATTGTACTTCCCCCACCTCCATATACACATAGTTTACTACACATAGTTTTGCTGTTATTCTCCCATGTTTCAGTTGTTTTTGCTTTTCAATGGACAACTCAACAATTTGTCCTTGGCAACTATGTACAAATACATGCAGTCTTGCCTTGGCATTTTCCACGCATGTTACCTACATCACACCCTTTGATGGCTGAAACACAGAAGGAAATTGAATGGGCAAAACTAAATATATTGGACAGTGATATGAATGTACTTGTGAACATGCAAAGGACTGACAAAAATAATAAAAATAAAATTATGAACATGTTTGTGCAATTGCCTGGAGCTGAGAAAGTAGTGGACAATTGGTAGAGAGACAGTCACTGGTGGTAGTACATGTTTTAAAGCTTTTCTGCAGCAGCTTGCTAAGCAATTCTTGCAATGCAACTCCTCTTTTGGGTTCAGACAATATGGCAACCAATTATGGATTGAACAACCCTAGCTGTCAGAGATGGGTTGTCCGGCTGGCTTGCTGCCAAAAAATAAACTGCCCTATGGAAAGTGGCTTTGCTTCAGATAACACAACCTATCATGCCTAGTCACTCGTTGTGCATTGCAAACCCAGTCATTGTACTGAAGTTTGTCACTCCATGGCTTAAAAGTATTTCTTACTGAAATCTCAGTTTCTCAATCCATTGTTAAAACCTTACTTCTAAAAACCAAAGAGGAAACACAGTTCTCTCAAAGAGAAATAATTTGTGTTCTTAAAGTTGATCCTTCACAGAGGACATTAGTAACTGCTAGCTGAATGCTTATCACATGGTAGAAATGTGCACACGCCAACATAGATGGGCTGCAGCTGAGCAGGCTTTTGCTCCACTTTTCTTTCACATGTCACCCTCTTTTTCTCCTTTCTTCCATCAATCTTCTCTCACAGCCCTCTTCCTTTTAGTGTTATTCAGATGTAGGCGTTCACTGTGGCAATGTTAGTGAGACCCCAAACATTAAAGGAGGATTAGAATGTGCACCAAACATAGCTACAGCCCTCACATAAAGGGGAGGGTTCTTGCTTCCCTAAGTTCTGCAGGCTCCTTTGGTTGTGCTTCCAAACAGTGGTTGTGCCGACTGTTGCTCACCTATAAAAGCCCACATTCATCTCTCACTTTTTCCTTCTGTGCTTGTTAGGCATAAGAACAGGTTGCTTACCTGTAACTGGTGTTCTTCGAGTGGCCATCTGTGCATTCACACATATGGGTGCTGTGCCTGCGCAGTGCCTAGGCCAGAAGATTAGAAAGCTAACAGTTTTGGCAAGAAAACGCTCCGCTCCCCTCCCCGCTTACAGTATAAATAGAGCGGAGCGTCCGCCACTTTACTCATTCTTGAAGACCGACGTTCGCCCCCTAGTGGTCAACAAGGAGCGAGAATCAAACAAGGTTGGTACCGTAGGAAGAGCACGGGACCAACAGTAGAAGAAACCACTCACCGACATCATGCGGGGCCGGCGGGTGGGTGGTGTGAATGCACAGATGGCCACTTGAAGAACATCAGTTACAGGTAAGCAACCTGTTCTTCTTCGTCGTGGTCTCTGTGCATCACACATATGGGTGATTAGCAAGCTTACCAGACTCGGAGGGAAGGTGTCGTCAGTGAAGAATGGCAGAGGGCACAGCTCTACCAAAGGAACAATCTCTCCTGGCGCGTACATCAAGCCGATAATGCTTGGCGAAAGTACATGGAGCAGCCCAGGTCACAGCCTTGCAAATGTCATGAAGTGGAACCCCTGCTGCAAAAGCCAATGAAGTCACTACTGTTCGTGTAGAATGTCCCCTCGGAAGTGAGGGCAAGTCCATCTTTGCTAACTGATATGCTAAGACTATTGTCTGCACAATCCATTTAGACAGTTGCTGAGAAGAGACCGGGGAGCCCGTCGCGATCAGCGTACTTAACAAAAAGTCTATTAGAAGTCCTAAACACTTCCGTGCAAGACCTGTAAAAAGCCAGGCAGCGTCTAACATCCAGCATATGGAGAGAGCACTCAATTGGGGTCGACGGGGATGGAAAAAAACGCAGGAAGAACAATGTTTTGGTTGAGATGAAATGATGTAGCCACTTTAGGGAGAAATTCGGAATCCATCCGAAGGACAACTTTTTTCTTGTGAAAATTCAAGAACGGTGGGTCTATGCGTAGAGCACATAGTTCACTGGCTCTCCTGGCTGAAGTAACTGCAACAAGGAAAGCAGCTTTCCATGAAACTAGACGTAAATCCACCTTTGGATTTGAAGGGCCTGAAGTACAACAAAGGTTTGAAGGGCCTGAAGTACAACAAAGAGACTCCATGTCGGCATGACGGGTCAAACCGATGGATGCAAATTTTGTAGTCCTTTAAGAAAACGGCGAATCAGGGGTTGAGAAAAAATAGACAGCCCATGGATGCTGCCACAAAAATGTGAAATAGCAGCTGTATAAACTCTTATAGATGAAGGCTTAAGTCCCGAGCAATGAAGCTCGAATAAAAATTGCAAAATATTCTCGATTGAAGCCAACAGCGGAGAAAAGGAATGGGCGTCAGCAAAAGATGAGAATCACTTCCACTTCGCTAAATACAATTTGCGCGTGGAAGGTCGTAGTGCAGATTCGAGAATCTCCTGAATCTGTGGGGACAATATCATTGGTCCCGAGGTAGCCATTGACGGTTCCGGAGGAGGAATCAGTTGCGGGAGTTCAGTTGGTCGGGACGGAAACGAAGTTGACAAAACATTTAGGTTTACCGGAACCACCACACTGTTATCTTCAGCGAAAGCAGGTCTGGGTGTCAGACCGTCCCGTTGTGCTGTGTCAATAGAGAAGGGAGGGGCGGAAGCCGCCAAAAATTTCCTTGGGACCGAGTGAGGAGAGTGGTGAACCAGGGTTGTCTTGGCCACTATGGGGTTATTAAGATTCCAGTTGCGTTGTTGTTCACTATCTTCGAGACGACCCTCGTGAGGAGTGGGATTGGAGGGAACACGTAGATGAACAGGTTGTTCCAACTGCGCATCAGGGCATCTCCCTCCGAGTCTAGTCCAAGCCCCGCTTGGGAGCAGAACCGTTCGCAGACCCTGTTTGATCGGGTCGCGAACAAGTCTATGTCTGGGCATCCCCATAACTGGAACAGTTGGTCGCAAATTGCTCGATCCAACTCCCATTCGTGGGTCATTGACATCTGCCGACTTAATGCATTGGCTTCTGCATTGTCGGTCCCCGCAAGGTGAACCGCCAGCAATGTGATGCCTCGGGGAATGCACCAATTCCAGATTTGCATTGACAAACGGGCCAGATGAGGTGACCTTGTTCCGCCCTGTTTGTTGATGTAGAAAACAGCAGCTATGCTGTCGGATGCCATCTACATAGTCTTTTGGTAGAGGACAGCTTCGAAAGATTTGAGGGCGTTGAAAATCGCGAGGAGCTCTAGGAGGTTGATGTGCCTCGTTGCTTCCTGTCGGGTCCATGCCCTGTACACACCACACCCCATCTGATGAGAGACGCATTGGTATACACTGCCACTGTTGGTCAGGATGGGCGGAACAGAAAGCCTACGGATAGGTTGCCCACAATAGTCCACCACTCTAGAGTGTGAAGAATCGATGATGGAATCTGAAGAAGCTTGGTTTGTGGCTCTCGACGCGGATGGAACAAGTTGTTGAAAAACAATCGGAGCAGGCGGAGTCTGAGCCTTGCGTGCGGCACAATGGCCACTGAGGCTGCCATATGTCCCAACAGTTGTTGTATAGAGATGGCTTGAACTGTTCTTTGCCGTTGAATCCGATGGACATGTGAACACAGGGTAGCCCTGAGGGTCGGAGGAAGAAACGCTCTCTGCAGAGTGGAGTCGATGCGTGCCCCAATGAAGTCGATGACCTGTGTGGGAATAAGTGACGATTTCTTCCGGTTAATACATAGTCCAAGGTCATCAAGTAAAGCACAAGTCAAATGGACAGCCGCCAGCAAGGTGTCCTTAGTTTGTGACACAATCAGCCAATCATCCAAATAGGGGTAGACTTGTATGCCCTGGAGCTGTAGGTGGGCGCATACCGGGGTCACACACTTTGTAAAAACCCTCGGTGCCGTAGCCAGTCCGAATGGTAGAACACTGAATTTGAAAATATTGGATCCGACAGCAAAACGTAGAAAGCGTCTATGGGAAGGATGAATAGAAATATGAAAATATGCATCCTTCAAGTCCAATGAGGCAAACCAATCCCCTCTCCTCAGCAACGGAAGGATATTTTGTGAAGTGGTCATCCGGAACTTTCTTGGTTTAATATATCTGTTGACTCCCCTTAAGTCCAGAATAGGCCGAAGACCACCATCCCGTTTGGGAACAGTAAAATACCTAGAATAGAATCCGTGCAGCCCATCGGTACGGGAGATGTGGCGAATCGCTCCCTTATGAAGTTGAAGAACTTCATCGCACAGAACTGGAGATGATGGTGTAAAATGGATAGGGCTCGTCAGAGGAACTATGTCGAATTTATTCTGTATCCGAGCTGAATAATGGATAGCATCCACCTATCAGATGTAATGGCCTCCCAAAAGGGAAGATGGCTTTGGAGCCGACTCCCAAAGGGGAGAAGGGAAGGTGAGGGGGTGGAGAGATGAGTTGGTTCACCGGGACCATCAATGGGGGCGCTTATTGGTGTCGAACCGCCTACGTCCCTGGGAAAAACATGTTGAGGCTGTTGCCTTCTGCGCTGCTGGTGCTGGTGGAACTGTTGGTGAGGCTGATACTGCTGGCATCCATAGGGTTGGGACCATGGCCACTTACGTTTTGTCTGCGGGAGTTCCATGCGACGTGCCGTCATGTGGGACTCGTGGATAGCTTTTAGTTTTCAGTCGGTCTTCACGTGGAAAAGGCCAGAACCATTGAATGGCATCTCCTCTATCCTCCTCTTCATTTCCTCAGAGAAATTGCAGTTCCTGAGCCACGCATGCCGGCGGAGGGAAATAGCGTTGACCATGGCCCAAGAATCAGTGTCTACGTGATGTCTCGCTGTAGACAACTGTTGGATGGCCACCTGCTTTGCTTCGTTCAGGAAGACCTTAGTTAGGTCCGCTTGCTGGTCCAGAAGAGAGGCAACAACGTTTTCCAGTTTCTGCATAATAAAAAACTGGTAACAGGCCAGTGTGGCCTCATAATTTGAAATACGCAACCCAAGTCCTGCAGCCGCGTAGACTTGGTGCGCAATCATGTCCATTTTCCTCCCTTCCTTGTCTTGGGGTGTTGTATGTCCCCTAGCCTCTCTACCCTGAGATGACTCTATGACCACTGAATTGGGTTTCGGGTGGCGCAACAGGAATGGGATGTCGTCTTCTCTGACCCGGTACATGGACTCATACCGGCGAGACGTCACCTGTGGTTGAGCTGGTTGGTCCCAGGGCTGAACCATTGCTTGACGAAGTGTGGTAATCAGGGGTAAGGCCACGGTAGCAGACTGCTTCCCTCAAACAATATCATAAAAGCAGTCTGTGCTGGGCCCGGGGCGATGGTATGCCTCTATCTCCAGTGATCGGACCAGACGAGAGAGCAGTTCCAAAAAGGAAACGTGAGGCTCATCTGGGGATCTCGGGTCCTGGGACATAATGGCGATGTCCGGGGAGGTGGAGTCCACTTCCGACTCATCCGAGTCTTGGTAAAGATAATGCCCACTGGACAAAGAACTCTCAGGGGATGGTGCTCGGTCTGCGTTCCCCGTGTCCCAAAGTGGACGGTGCCTCTCTCAGGACCAACAGCGAGCGATGATCTAGAAGGAAGTATGCATAAGGATGGGGTCCACTCCAGGCAGGATATCCACCGTAGCCATGCATGGGCCAATCATCTGCATGGCGATCGGAGGAACAGCTCCTACACCTAGAGGGAGAGCCCCGGTCCTCAGGTGGTTCAGCAGTAGGCATTGGGGAACGCTGCCTTGGTGGGGAATCTCTGATTTCTCCATCAGAGATGGACTCCATAAGCTGTGGCTCCTGCTGGGGAAACACGCTCTCAGGCTGAAGAACAGGCCTGGGGGATCCCAGCGGCGTCACCTGCATAGCAGACTGCAGGGCCGGTCCCAAGGGAGTCAGTACCGTAGCGGCAGTCAGAACCGAGAACTCCGATGAACCCGAGCCCTGGTGCTTGGGGTGATCGGGTTTCTTGCTCTTGTGAGCTGCCTTAGCCGTCTTCTCCTTCCTCGGCTTTTTATGGCCAGAGGGCTTTTCCAGCTCAGAATGCTTGTGCTTCTCCTTTTGTTTGGCTGGAGGAGAAGGTAGCTTTTGTGCTTCCGTCGGAACAGCACCTTCATCTGAAGGGTGTTGCGACAGTGCGGCCAGCGCTGAGGCGGGGCGCATAGAGGGCGTGGCAGAAGTAGAGGCAGAGCACTGAGGCAGTGTAGCCGAGGGGGCAGGCCTTGAGACCAACTGGTCGGATTGAAGCAAGGCCTGGTCCCAAAGGAGTTTATGGAGACAGTTCTCCCTATTCTTCCTGGCCTGTTTGGTAAAGGCCAGGCAATGACCGCACTTATCGGTCCTATGCCCCTCGCCGAGGCAGAGGAGTGTGGGTTGGTGGGAGACATTTTAGAGCTGCACTCACTACACTTGTGGAATGCTGCCCGCTGTGCCATTGCAGAAAAAGAAGAAGAGATGATAGTACAGAGGGCAAGTTAATATTTTTGGGGTTTTTTTTTAAGGAAAGAATGGAGAGAACTACAACAAGGAGAGAAAAAACTGGGATATATAACGAGGAATAAGGTAAGTAGAACAGATAACCATAAAGAAGCACGTGGCGAAGTCTAAGCAAGAGACGAACAGGCACGAGGCACAGTGAACGGCGGTCGCAGAGACTGAGTAAAATGGCGGGTGCTCCGCTCTATTTATACTGTAAAGGGGGAGGGGAGCGGAGCATTTTCCTGCCAAAACTGTTAGCTTTCTAATTTTCTGGCCTAGGCCCTGCGCAGGCGCAGCACCCATATGTGTGATGCACAGAGGCCATGACGAAGAACTATCTTTGGCTCTTTTCTTGGTGCACTTAGGATTAGGGCTGCTAATCATATGCACATAATTCTCAGATGAATGTGGAGATTGGTGAGAAGCTGCTGATGTCACAGCAATGCTTACAGCTCCCTAAAGCAAGTAAAAGCGGCAATTACTCCCATGCCTTTCCACGGGAGTAGAAAGATCAAATGGCTTCACAAGCAAGATATTGCTCAGCTTCCTTTCACGCTGCAAAATCACATATACAGGAGAATTGTGTGTGCTGGTTTGAGCTTTCCTTGAAGGAAAGATAGGGCTTTAACTGTAATATCCACCACAACAAAATAGTTGAGGAGGAATAGGCAGGCAGACATAAGCAACATTATTTCAGAAATTGCCAATACATAACATAAAAGACCTTTGAGAAGCTCGCAAACAAGATATGAACACAATGGCACCTTCTACTGCTGTTCCCCAGCAGCTGGTATTCACTAGCACCAACTGATAATCTTGTTCTCCATGAATGTATCCAATCTATTTTTTAAAGCTTTCCACATTGGCAGCCCTTAATTACATCTTGGGATAGCAAATGCCACGGTATAACTATGCAATTTCACTGTGTGAAGAAAGTAGCCTTTTCCTAAGTTTTGGTATATTTTTAATGGGGATCAAATGGCCAGGTTCAAATGCCTGGTTCTATGGGTACTTCATGCTGTTATCATGTCAAAAGGTGCATCCTTCCAAATGGTAAGATCATTACTGGATTAGCGGGTGGATGGCTGCTGCCAGCAATGTAGTACATGCCATATTTTACATCGCTGCTTTAGCTTCATGCATTACAGGCTGCTTTGGGATTGACTATCAAGGCCATTCTTACCAGAGGTTCCATTTGCTGTTTTATGTAATGTTATGCTGCCAGCAACATCATGAGAAGATTGCCTCGTACTATCAGGTGAGCCTTTAATCTTTCTGCTTAATGCATTATTTGAACTCAAGGCCAATACCATGCAAGGCATTCAAAATATCTCTACAGGCAAGGAATCCTGTACATACAACACAGCAGATGTACACAGTAAATATATACACACTAAAATTATGCTGACAATATTAGAGCAAGTTGGAATTAACAGACACTATTCTCATATATGAATAATGTGGAAAAAATCTGAGAATAACAGTTTATAGCAATTATGTAACTGTCCTTTTGAAAAGTGGTCAAATGTTTGCTTACAGTTATTCCATAGTGGTTTGCTAGTTTGCAACTAATTAAGTATATTTAACATTAAATTACTGAGGACAGTGTGGATGTTACTAAATTTGGTACACTTCATTTTCTCAACTGTATACTGATGTGCTGTTAACCTGCCAAAGTCTGTGTTTAATGATTCTTTTTAAAGGATGTGAAAATTATAGTTGCCCCATTCACAAAGGGCTGCTAAAGTAGAAGCTTCTGGGTATACCACTTAGCTCACAGACGGACTGGCGCTTATGCACAAGGTGCCAAATGTGAAGCCCTTCACTGCTAAAAAGTCTTCCCTCGGAGCAGCAGATCTACTTTATAGCCGCATTAGAAAGACTGCATATTGTGGTATATCTTTGCCACCTCACAAAATCATGCCCCGTGCATTTGTTTACAACAACACAGCCTCTATCTCTATCATCAGGTATGCAGATTCACAACTCTTACTGGAAAGCTGAAGAGTGGGGAGAAATCTACAGGTTTACAATTTCTTAGCCAGACATATTTTGAGGAGTAATTTACAAGTGACAATTTAGCTATACAGTACTAATAAAATCTCTTACCTATAAGGTGCTCCACACAGAGTTGCCATAACATTTAAATTTGTCTGCACTTAAGATAGTAACATAAGTTGTACTTAACGCAGGATTATAGTCTTTCACTAGAAGTGAAAATCCATTGTTTTTAGAATTTTTAAAATAACTAATATAATAAAAATACTATTATGAACTGTTCAATATGTAGCAATGAGAGGAGCAAGAGCTAATATGCAATGGTAACTATGGTGTTGGACCAGCTTCAAATCCCCACTAAACCATGAAATTCAATGGAAGACCTTGGACAATCACTAGCTTTCAGCCTAACCCACCTCACAGCTTCATTAAAGAGTAAAAATACAAGTGCTTGGTGCTGGATAAAAATACTGGGAATAATTGTGCAATCTATACCAGTCTACTCAGTCGCAAGACCTGAATGGGACTTACTTCTACATATGAGATTACCACCTAAATGTACGTTAATTGTGTCAATTTCCTGAGGAATCCAGCACTAGTCTCTCCATGTACATCCTTGCTTCTAGTGCTTAAGCTCTGCTGGAAAACCCTAGCAAGCTACTTTGAAAAATACATTTAAGAGGAACAAAAGAGTTTTGTGGCACAGCAAAAACTAAACAATTTATTTTGTTATTAACATTGTTGGATTAGGATCCACTTCTTCTAGTCTGAGGATCCACTTATTCTCTGAACAATTATTGGAGATTACAAATAGAAACATGGGCACTGTGTCAGATGGAGATCTGGAGCTGATGCTCAAGAACAGTTCTTCTTACACCTTGCCAGTATAACCAGAGAGAACAGAGACTATGCCAGATACACAACTATTCCTTTTCTGGTCTCTACAATGCTAAACATAGTTGAGCCATAGAATCATGAAGGTGGTGGGAGGGGGGCATCTAGATCAGCCTCTGCTCAGTGCAGCTTCCTTGTCACAACAGCGTCCCCCACAGACAGCTGCCTAGCCTTTGCTTAGATGCCTCCAGCAACAGAGCCCACCATATCCTGAAGCAATCTGTTCCACAGCCAAACGGCTCTCACCATTATGGTGTTTCTTCTGATGCTCAGCCAACATTTACTTCCCTGCATTTTCTTCCTCTTGCCCTCCAGAGCAGATGAGAAGTCTGTGTCATCTTCTGTGTGACATCCTCCTTAATTTTCCCTTTTTCAGTTTGAACATACCAAATTCTTTCCACTGTTCCTTACAGGACTTAATTTCCAGAGGCCTTCCTAGTCATCTGGTCTGGTTTCCAGAAACGTACACAATAATCCAGATACAGCCTGACCAGGGCAACTTCTGGTTATCTGCAGGTTGTTCCCACCAAAGCAACAATTCAAATGACCAAACCTAATGTGCAGTACTCAAAGGTTTTGGAAAGCACAAATTCTAGCCAGAAAGGTTTCTGGTATTCCCCCTTCTCATAAGCAATGCTATGAGGAGAAATCAGGAAATACCTGGAAATGGCATAGCCAAATTGAATCAATTGAAATAATCAGTTGAAAGAAAGCAACGTAGAAGGTGCTTTTTTTCTGGAACACTGACTTCTTTCAGAAAAATCTAACATTATCAGTAAGTACCATATTTCTGAATAGAACTTACCATGCTGCATTTCAACAAGACCCACATTGAAAATCTGCTGGATTATACTTAGACGAAGCTTCCCATCACACAGGACAACAGCTCGCTTCTCAGGTGTTACTGTTCCAGAAGACTCCTTCTATCAAAAAGAAACATGTTAGCTCAAGTGTGCTCTTGGCAGTTTAATTTCATCCCTTGCATATAATCTTGCTTGGATAGATTTGCTTGTGCAAGAGGGTTATGCCTAGTTTAAAAAAGACCTCTGAGCAAGCACCCAGAGCTGTGTGCACTGGGACACTTGCAGGATGAACTCTGGATAAGCATCTCTCCACCAGGCCAACAGTATTACCAACTCACTCTGTGCTGACCAGGGGCAAGGGGAGAAACCTAAATCAGGCCCATCTCTTTCTTTTTATGCCTTAAATAATTAGTACAGTCAGTCCATTTGACAGCAACTGCCACCAATTACAGGGATGGGCAAGCTTCAATTATTTACCACAAGTTCAAGAGCCACCAAGGAAACTGGGCTATAAAGAACATGCACTTAGAATATACACATTTGAAGTACTAAATGGATCCCATAGTCCTTCTACAAGACACCTCTCCCACTCACCCTAAGCTTCATTTCAGCAGCATAATTTAGGGTTGTGCAGGAAATCGCTGACCCCTTTAGCCCCCAAGGGTAGCAATCCCAGGAACCTTCATCCCTGTGTTGTTTTGTGATGTGCAAACCTGGAAATTATGGGCTTATAAATTAAGTAATCCAGAGGTCACCCAGCAACAAACCATGGGCTACTGCTGGATTAACTCTGGATTGTTTAACCCATAGTCTTGGGGTTTGCACATCATGAAATAACACAGAAACCAGAGCTGTTACCTGAAAACAGGAAGTGAAATCACACATAGAACTTCTGCAGCAATTTCTGGGTAAAACAACTCAAAACTTGCTGCTGCTAAACCAGGTCACTTTGTTGCAGCTATTGCTGAATTGCCAAAAATCCTGGCAAATCTACTGCAACTCAACCCGAGATTTACCAGTAGTTCTTCTCTGGGGCTGTTGTGTTTTGAGGGAAGGCAGAAGAAAAAAAGCCCATGCCACCTACTCATGAAAATACCTTAAACAGGCTTGACAGCACTATTTTGATGGCTTTGAGTTTTTTGTAATATTTAAAAACCGTAAGCCACCATGGGTGACTTGCAGAAATACAGGGCAGAATGTATTAAATAAATAATGGGTAAAATAACTCCAGATTTACATTTTGCCCAACTCTTATTTATCACAAAATTGCATGTACTCTGTGACTTATGAACAAGGATCTGCCAGTCAGCACAAAGGATGATGCTAACAGATATAGCCCCAACTATACTGATATTTATACATTTATCCTGTTCTTCCTCCAAGTAGCTCAGGCAGGCATACATGGTTCTTTTTCCCACTCTCCTTCATTTTATCCTCACAACAATCCTCTGAGGTTGGTTAGGTTGAGATATGTTGACTGGCCCAACGTCACTCAGGTAGGACTTATGATGTGAAGATTTGAACTTTGGTTTCTCTAGTCCTAACCTGCCAGTCTAGTTACAACATCACACTTGCCCTCAATTAATGTTTCCAGAATTCCCAAGGATACTTCCAACCTTTCTTAGATTATATTGTAGACTTGGTTACACAGCCAGGCCCTTTGTTTATACACATGGAGCTTCCAAAGACACTGATGCATTCCTAAATGGGGAATTTCCAGATGCCTGCATCTTCCCAGTCTTCCTAGGCTTTTCTGCAAGAACAGACTCACTGTGCTAGATTTTTGCTTCCCTCTCTGATTTTGCAGCAGACCAAATCCCAACAAGATTTTAAAGAAGGAAGATACACTTTCTCAGGAGGAAGGTCACTAGTATTTTAAACACAGCTGATAACTATGAAATCGCTGGATACATATAGCTTTTGTTCAAAAGTTACCTGGTAAATGATGTTCACAAAAGGAGGTTCATGAGAGGATGGGTATCGTGACAGAGTTTTTTTCCCAGACCTCAGCAGTTCTGTCAGTTCAAAAAGCTGCTGTTGCAGTTCTGTAAAGCTGCTGCACAGTCTTTCTAGGTTTTTAGAAATGTAACTGGCCTCTTTTTCACTTCGCAGTAAGTTACTTTTTGATGAATTTGAAGTCTCATGGGAACTCTGCACTTCCTTGTTTGGCAGAACAGACACATTTGACAATCCTGAAATGGTTTCAAGTCCTTGAAGAACCAGTGATTGATTTGCTGGCTCAACATTCAAAGTTTCCAGGACCTGGGAGAAATCTTTAGAAATCTTTTTTTCTTTGGAATCTACCACACTCATCAACAGGCTTTGCTCAGTAGCAGGGCTCTTGATTTCTTCTATGAGTTTTCTTCCATTTTGAGGAGACTGAATAATAGGACAACCTGGGAGCAGCAATTCATCACTCAGCAGGGCAGCATCTGAATAATGTGATTCAGTGGGCTCTCTTTTCGCCGGGACATTTGCAAAGCACACCTGGGATGCTCCAGAAAGTGCAGAAGAGCCTTCTTTGCCTACAACTTCTTTGATCACTAAACGAAGAAGGTACTTGTCTGAGCGTGAAGAGGGAAGAAAAGCAGGGTCTGTTAATTTCTGTTTCCCAACCAATATTAGTAACAGTTTCTCTGTCAGGAAGCAAAGTCCTTTTGGCCTCTCACTTTTCTCCAGTTGAATCTGTTGAATGTTTGGCAAGTGAGATGAAGTTAAAGAGTAAACTAAGATTATATGACAAGTATTGGAGGCCACAGCCACAGTCTGTGTTTTAGAGTCAAAAGTCATTATATCTGGGACAAGAATGCCAGGGACACTGACCTTTTTGGTAGCAGTCACTTTTCTTTCAAAACTAACCAAGATCAGGTGTGAAGCATCCTGGCCACTTCCAGTTAGGTAATCCTTGGGTTTTAGATGAATAAGAGGAGTGTTATCTGATTGCTGTTTGCTAGAAGGAAGACGGGTCAGATCCACAGGTGAAGATGCTGAATTCACAACCGGCCTAGATTTGTCTTGGTCTACCAGTTTTTTTCCACCATCAACAGAGAGCTCTTCTTCACAGCTCAATGAGGTAGTCTGTGAGGGAACTGAGTTTCCAACTACCTCCGTTGGGATTTCAAATGAAATGCCTGCATTCAAGCTACATATCTTATCTAAGGGAAGCTCAGTAGCAACAGCCACTTGAGAACTCAGTGTGGCTTCGATTGCACAGATGTAGCCTCCCACATCAAAGACTGGACAAAAAGAGCACGCATTTAAAGTTTTCTGTTCATCATCCCAAATATAGGAATGGAGGGCACTGCCTATCCCAACCACCAAACGGTCACCTTCCTCCGTCCAACAAGCACAGTGGATGAGACCAGTGCCTTTAATATCAGCCTTTATCCGGGAGTTGTTCAGACGAACAGAGTGCAATACAGAAGTGTCCCTTGTCGTAAGCACAGCCAGGATTTCTTTTTTGGGATGCCAGACGCAGCCCTGAGGAAGTATAGGGAACAGCTCACTAATTTCACTGATTTGATAAACCATCAGTTTGTTTCTTTCAGAAATGCTGTAACAGAGTTGCCACATGGTGATGTGTTTTTTATGCTGAATAGCAAGGAGTGCAGGAACATCTGGAGTGCATGATGGACCCCAGTAGAGTCCAAGTACATGTTCAAACTGACCAACAACATTGGAGTTGCCAAATTTAGGTTCTCCATTAAGTAGGTATAAAGAAGTCAGTATCACTTGCTTTCCATCTGTCCAGGCAATCCCATGCACAGGGTGGATGGCCTGGTATAAGGCATTGAGGCCAGTTCTCAGCAATTTACCTTTTCCCAATTCCATCTTTAAGTTCTAACAGAATGCATCTGTAAAGGAAACAAACACTGCTTTAAACATTGTTGATTTCTGTCATATATGACAGAAAATACAAAAAGACAAACAAGCATGATCACACATGAGTAACACAGAGTCTTCTGTTTTGTCTATTATCAAGAACTTTGCAAAGGTACTTTGTTTGCTGCTGGTAAAATCAGACTACTGGGCTTGACAGATTTTTGGCTTGATCCAGCAGGGCTGTTGTTATATTCTTTTCTGAAGTACTCACCTTTGAAAGTCAAATTCTGTACAATTAATGCTAGCATCACACTGATCACTAAAAATAGCCAGATAAAGACTCCACTGAAGCTTTGGTCTTCCACAAATTAGCTAATGCACACAGTATAAATACAAATACCTTTTTTCCTTTTTCCTTTTTATTATTTTAATAACAGTAATGCTTGAAAAAGAAAGAAAGAAAATAGGAATAAAAAGGTGGAAAGACAAAACAACAAAGAAACAGCAAGGGATCTTAAACTAGTATGACATAGAATATCAAATATAAAATATTACACTGTAAGTCAATGGTTATTATCCTTTCTACTTCAGTCACATTTTTAAAAATTAAATTAAAATTCATTGAAAATGTATTCTAAATTGTCATTCTTTAACTTTTTCTTTATTCACCTTGACTCAAGTTACTATAACAACACATTAATATAAACATTTATCTCTAACATATTCTCAGAAGTCTATTTCCTTTATATGTATGTTTCTGTTGTTCATACAAATATCAATAATGTATAGATCTAAAATCAAAGGGGGGCCTTCATTGCGCAATACAGAGAAAATGTAATAGAACATAACAGGCAATACGGAGCAGTGAAGAACCACCTACCGATGAACTGATTTTAAAAAAATCTTGGACTGCGCTGAAATGGACAGATTGACTGTCTCTGAAGGAGAAAGAGAATACATACTTCTATCAAACTTGGAACTCTTTTTATTATTGGCTAGAGAAATGGGACTACGCATAGATTTAAATATGTTTATGGATTATTATAAAAAAAAAAGTATGGGGGGCTGACCCAGTAGGTCTGATGTTTCTGATGATTGATGGTTTTTAGTTTCTTTTTGTTAGTTGATAGAAAAATACTAAAACTTACTTTAAAAAAAAGTAACAGGCAATATTTAGTACATAACAGAACCCATTCATAGTAACCTTTTATTCTTTTCCTAGAGAAAAAGTCAGAGTAAAATTATTATACTGCCCCATTCACTTGCTCTCCAGTCATAACTCCAAACACAGTACTGTACTGATTATTTAGTCAAGGGGTCCTCAAACTTTTTCAACTTAAAGAAGGCATCCCTGGATCCAGGGGTGGTTGCCAATTATAGACCAGTGGCCAACATTCTGTTCCTGGGCAAGGTGCTAGAGCGAGTGGTGGCAGGACAAATCCAGGCACTCTTGGATGAAACTGATTATCTGGACCCATTTCAGTCTGGCTTCAGACCCGGGTATGGTACTGAATCTGCCTTGGTCACCCTGTACAATGACCTGTGCAGGGAGAGAGACAGGGGAAGTGCGTCCCTGTTGGTTCTCCTGGACCTCTCAGCAGCTTTCGATACCATTGACCATGGTATCCTTCTGGATAGGCTAGCGGGATTGGGAGTTGGAGGCACTGCTTTGCGGTGGTTCTGCTCCTATCTCAATGGCCGATTCCAGAAGGTGGTGCTGGGGGACTATGGCTCTGCGCCATGGCAGTTATGCCATGGAGTTCTGCAGAGCTCCATCTTGTCCCCCTTGCTATTTAACATTTACATGAAACCGCTGGGAGAGGTCATCAGGAGGTGCAGGCTGCAGAGTCATCAGTACGCTGATGATACCCAGCTCTACCTCTCGTTCTCCACCAATCCAAGTGAGGCAGTGGCTGCACTGAACCGGTGCCTGGCCGAGGTAATGGGCTGGATGAGGGCCAATAAACTGAAGCTCAATCCAGACAAGACGGAGGTCCTGTTGGTGGGTGGTTCGGGCTTTGGGGTGGGGGACTTGGGCCTTGTCCTAAATGGGGTTGCACTCCCTTTGAGGGACAGAGTTCGCAGCTTGGGAGTGCTCCTCGACCCTGAGCTGTCATTAGAAGCTCAGGTGACGGTGGCGGCGGCGAGGAGCTCCTTCCTTCAGCTCCGGCTGATCCATCAGCTGCGTCCCTTTCTGGAGAACGACTGCCTGGCAACAGTGACCCATGCGTTGGTAACTTTCCAACTAGGTTTCTGTAACGCGCTCTACGTGGGGCTACCCTTGAAGACAGTCCGGATACTTCAATTGGTGCAAAATAGAGCTGCCAGGTTGCTGACGGGGACTGGGCGTTGTTCTCATATAACCCCAGTACTCCGTCAGCTTCACTGGCTCCCTATTGAAGTCCGGGCCCAATTCCAAGGCGTTGGTTATGACCTATAAAGCCCTTAACGGCTTGGGACCTGGTTATCTAAAGGAACGTCTGTGTCCATATATGCCCGCTCACCCCCTACGATCAGCAGCAGATGCCCTTCTCCGGGAACCCTCCGTGAAGGATAGTAGGAGGGTGAATACTTGGAGGAGGGCCTTTTCTGTGGTGGCGCCCCACCTATGGAATGTGCTCCCCAGAGAAGTCTGCCTGGCGCCGTCATTATTTGCTTTTTGGCACCAGGCGAAGACCTTTTTATTTAAAAGTTATTTTCACTGTTAACTTATTACTATTGTATTTATAGATTTTAATATATAGCCGAGATGGTACCAGTTTTTAAATTATTGATTGTATTTTTATGTATGTTGTGAGCCGCCCCGAGGCTTTGTTGTGATGCGGGCGGCATAGAAATGTTTTAAATAAATAAATCATGGAGGGAAGGCGGGTGTGATCGCAGGTGCACTTGTGCAAGGAAAGCAGGCATGATCGCAGTGATCTCCACCCCAGTACGATCGCAGCCATCTCCTCCCCCTCCCTCCAAGCATGATCACGATCGCGTCCGTCTTCCCTGCACAAGTGTGCCCCCGATCGTGCCCGCCTTCCCACTAAGTACGCCTGTGCCAGCTCAGAGCTTTTTGGACTCACTTGGAAATTGTTTTCACCAAGCAAGTCCAAAAGCTTTGAGGTGAGTCGGATAAATCAGCATGGAGGGCCGTAGTTTAAGGACCCATGGTTTAGTCTATCATCTTGATTTTTGTTAAGGCTAAATATTTTAAACAAATGCTTCGAGCACCATTTTAGTGGATAGGTGAAAATCAGTTTAGCAGTGCTGCTTGGTTATTTATGTCTTGCTATTTTCCTTCCCAGAAACTTAAGAGCTTGCATAAATTTATGTTAGCCTCATAACAACCACCCTGGAAAGTAGGCTGGCCTAAAAGTCTGTGATTGGCCCAAGTCACTCAGTGAACTCCATGGTGGAGCATGGACTAGAACACAGATCACCTCAGTCTCAGTCCTGTATGAAGATTATGACTTTCCTTCCTGTGGTTTAACAGATTCTGAGGATTTGCTTTGTATGTAATTCATCCATAAATCTTCACTTGTCTTTGTTGCACTGTGTACCTATCATGAAATTTCAAATGTTTTCTAGAATGACTTCTATATGTACTGTATATATGTACATATTGCATATATAGAGAGTAACCCATTTATTGTGGCATAGATTGATTTCTACCACAGAGTCTCAGCCTAACCTATCTCACAGGGTTGTTATAAGGATGAAACAGAAAAAACAATTATGTAACTCCCTCCCCTTGGGTTTCTTGATGAGAAAAAAGTGAAATATAAATATAATACATAAAATGGGTAAGGTCAGGGGCCACTCAGTATGATACAAGGCAACTAGCCAAATTGTTCCTCCTGTAAAAAGCTGCAAAATTGTGAGACCTCACTTGCTCAGGTTTTTCTGCTGTGTGTACACTTTGTTCTCACTTTCTGCTTGCATCACATTAATCTGCATTAGGCTGGTGTCAGGGGGAGAGATGTAGTGTTTGGTAGCAGGGGATCTGCGAACAGTGCAGAAGCTGAACAATCTGTCTAATGCATGAAACGTTTTTTGCAGGCCCTGCTGAGGCACCAGAATTATATTTTTTGCAAGACTTGTCAAGCTCCCTTCTTACTAAGAAGGGTTCTGCTGGTATCTACCCACTGATTTCTTCACAACATACATACCATATGCCAGGTCGAGTACATTTGGTACTCGTACCATGCCTTGGCTCCCTGGCTCAACCTTAGGCCCCCGAATGCTGCTGGATTCCCATCGTCTCCAGCTACCACGACCAATGCTTGAGGTGATAAGAGCTGTAGTCCAACGGTATCTGGGGATGCAAGGCTGGAAAGGGGACTAAAGACAAAAGGAAAGGGGGCTGAACTAGAAGGCGGGACAAGGGACTTAATGCCTTTTCTAAAAGGTTTGATCGAACGGACAGATCCCCACCACCACCTTTAGTAGCCTCTTTCTTCAGCGCCCGCCTGTACCAAGTAATTCCTCCTACACCCGCCTGAGCCTCCTCATTCATTGCTACCCATTTGGTTCTGCCCACTGCCCCGTTACCTTTCCAAGAGCACCGTCCACTTGCACCTCGGTACAGCAGCATCGGACTCCTCCTGCACCCCACTGTGCTCAATTCATTACCGGGGCGCTAGGCTCTTGTTTTCCCGAGGAGGAGATGCTTGGCAACATGCCCCCACTCCGAGCAGCCACAAGAGTCGCTAATCTGCGAAGGCCTTGCCAGCGAAGGCAGCGATCGATGGGAGAGGACGTTAAAGGGGCGGCATCCCAGCCCAAAGCGTCACGTCACTCTTCTGTCCATGATTGGTCATCACCAACGCTCTACCTGCCCATTGGTTCATACATGAGCTAACAAACGCCACCTTGCGACAAAACAAAACAAACACAGCCCCCACAATGCCATTGGGCATTGGGCGGAGCTCGCATGCAAATATCCTATGCCGCATGATTAAAGAGTTCGGTGGGGCGGGGCGAAGTGGCCTTTTCTCGTGCATTTAAAGCAGTTGTGGCAGTTGCTCGTTAGTACTCTAAAATATGAGCGATTCAGACTTGCCATGGTTTATTAATTCGTGTTATTTATTCCTCCTTTCCAGAATTAAATGTCCAGTGCAGATAGACAATAAAAAGTACAAAATAATATGCAATATACGTCTTTCGGATATGCCAGCTTCCTGGCAGATTTTTATATTCAGGCACCAAATCTGAGGTGATGTTCCGTCATAATTCTGTGGGACTAATGTTGCAAGTAGACGGTTAAGGTGTGTGCTGTAAGCCCGTTGAACACGGTGGGACTCTAGACCGGGCAAACCATACGCAGCCGGAGATGGCAGGAAGGGGGCTTAACCCAGGACAAGGCATGCTTGGCGCTGCCCACTCCCTCGCCATCGACCCCGCGCCGTCTTTCAAAGTGCGGAGGCGGTGAGGGATCAAAGTATAGGTGCGTTGTGATGGTGGTGCTTCAGTTGGGCTGCCTTGACTTTCGCTCCTGTAACTTTTGCCTCTCTAGACGTTCGCTTTTTCCCAACATTTCATCTTATTTCGCTGTGACCAGGTTTGGATGACACGCCACAGGTCGCCAGGACATTGTTACCTGAAACATACTCCCTCACAACACTTAGCCTAACCACTTAGCCTGAAATCTGCAGCCATGTTGTACTTCCTGTCCAGGAGGGAGCGGAGAGGTATGCAGAACCCTGTGTGAACTCCTGGGACAGGATGACTGGATGTCAAAGAGGGTAAATGAGAAGTATCTTTGGAGCCTGGGACCAGTTGGAATCTGGGTGAAGTCTCCATAAAAGTAGCAAATGGAATTATAAATTACTAATAGTTGAGAAACATAGAGCGGATGTGAATAATTCAGAGATAATCAACAGACACATTAGAAAGGGGAGTCTCTGGATAAATAGTTTTCTGTAAACTAACAAATAGAACAAAGAATAATAGGGAAATGAATTTACTTTGTATCCGGACAACCTGTTATGATGTAGGGTATATAATGTATGTTCTTTGTACCTCTTTCGAGACTGATTTGGGAAGCATCTCCCCTCTGTCTCCGTTTATTCTATAGCGCACCAGAATAAAACTGCAATTAGCTCTAAGTCTCGTCTCAGGCTCTGTTTGGTTTTTGGGTCTGGGGTCCACCCGGGGTTAGAGTCCGCTAACACATTAAACTCAATGCCTAGCACAGTGCCTGTGTGCATCTTGCACAATCCAGTCACAGAGGCGAGAGGGGTCTTCGTGTCATGCGAACCAAGCAAAAGTGGGTTAAACAACCCTTGCCCCCCCCGAGGGAGGGGGACTTGCATGTTCATTGTGGTGGCCTTGCACCCACCTCATAATTTGCAGTTTCCCTGTGTGCTTAATTTTAATAGCAACCTTGCAGCACCAATGTCTTTTCCTCTGCTGCCTTTGTTCCATAGGAATCGGTGTCCTGTTTGTTTGCTTTGATTTATGTTGCTTTTCCTGGTGATTGGAATATGAAATGGGAGACCCAGATACAACCCCCTCCCTAGCTTTTAACTTTCTGGATGAAATGTGGCTAGTGATTCTTTCTTAGCCTACCATACACTTCACAGGATTGTTGTGACAATAGGGAAAACACCATCCCAAGCTCTCTGGAAGAAAGAGCGTAAAAATAATAAGAAAAAAATGAATGCTGAATGTATGGGCAGTCCTCTTGCTCAAGAGGGTATTTAAATGTATTTTTTCAGTAAAAATACATTCCCAGTAACAAAACTACTCCCTGACCCTTTTGCGATTGCAAGTGTGATTAATTTCAGCTTAATTTACTTTTGTGTGCACTTGTAATAGTCATAGAGTGATTATGAGAATTGTATAAGCAGGTTGAAATCCTGTAAGGTACTTTGAACACCAATAGACTCTGTAAAGAATGCGTGTTTATGAGCAGCCTTAATTTGAACTTATTAAGGATTGTCTTTGGCATCCTTAATTATCTGATCTCTGCTTCACAAATGAATTTAAATGCAGTATCCCCGCTTCCACCAGTTTTTCCTTATGAACCTACTTAAGAATGTAAACAATTACAACAAACAATTCATTCTATCACAATGTGAGTTACAGCTCATCCCATAGTAAGGTAGTTTGCCACAAAATTATTGTGATAATGTGAACACTTTCCCTTTCCTCTTAAAAACCTCTCAAACTAGTTGTAAAAACAAGTTTTACAAAAATGATAATTGAAACATTACAAAGCTGGCTAATATGCTAAAAATGAGCAAAGCAGCAACTCTTATTATGTTGTGATACAGAAGAATTTTTCTCACACTTTCCTGTCCTTTCAAAAGTATGTGTGCCCTAATGGAGTTGTGTATATAAGCCATGCTAATCTTTAGATAAAGAACATCCCTTTCTCTTCCTCTATGGAGCATGTACATACCAGAACTCCACAGACTAGAGGGAGAATGAGCTCTGTCATCCTAAATCTGCTTTCTCTCGAAAAGCGGCCCTTACTTGACTGAAAATGCTAAGAATGTTGCCAGTGATTTTATTACTGCAGGGATTCCACTCCTGGATTTTGCAGGCAAGTGTGAGTGTCCTTGTTTGTGTCAATTCTTTAATAGTTTGTGAAACAGGACTGAAGAACTTGTGATTCCCCAACACACACAACCTACTAGCCAAGTAAAGAAGCCCACTAGGGGCTTGATAAGACTATCTGACTAGAACCATCAAACCAAGATTGTTGCCAACAACTTGGGAGGCCAGAATACATGACTGATGGCTCACAAGCTGTGCAGACCTGATTTAGAGTTTCACAGTGTAAGCATGGATAAGCTTAATTTGTCAGGTCATTGATTGTAACAAGATATCAACCACTTAAAAAAAATAACAGCTGCCCAGTAGAAAAAAAAAAATCAAAGCACTACAGTAGGGCTTTATTAGATCCAATTAAATTGTCACAAAACAGTAAGTGTTCAAGTTCTCCAGAAGCTGAAAAATATCCTCACCATAGAATTCAAATAGCTTGTCAACTAATTTTTGACAGTTTAATTTGATCTGGAGACAGATCTGAGTAACTGCTAGTTTGTTATAACTTCATGATATGGGAGAATGGTCATGATTGTTTCTTTGTTCCAGCAGCCCTTAGTGCAACCTGAAATCTATTTTGCATCTGGCAGAGGATGAGGTGGCTAGATGGAGTCACTGAAGCAGTTGGTGTGAGCTTAAGTGGACACCGGGAGATGGTGGAAGACAGGAAGACCTGGAGGAATGTTGTCCATGGGGTCATGATGGGTCGGACACGACTGCATGACTAACAACAACACCTACTTAAGACTGTTATAAAGTGCAAACTTTTGCCTCCAATAAGCTGCCCAGCTTTTTCTTTCCCTGCTCTCTTGTTTCTCTTAACATTCAATCTGCAAAAGTGTTCTGGAGAACCTAAAAAGTTTGCTCAGTGCTTTGTAACATTTTAGTTTCTTCTAAGAAAGGTACTACTCTACTGTGAAGCTGGACTAGACTAAAGCTGTCTTCCAGTGCTGCAGTTTCAATATTAGAAATACCAGACTGAGTTTAAAATTAAATTGGAGTGATTGTTTTTTTTCCAAGTCTTGCTGTAGAGCAAAGAGTGGTAACAGGAAGGATTATGGGTTAGAAAATTTGAACAAACTATAGTGAGGAAGATAAGGGAGCAAGGGGGAGAATGACAGCATTAGGAAATTATTTCAAAAATGAGCATACACTTCTGACATCAATAGATGCCTTTATTAATAATCTGATTGTCTGTTGACCGAAGTCTATGTTTATAAAAATACAGTTACTGGCACAAATGTAGCATTGTTTCTTGATGTTTCATTGTTTAACTATAAAAATAGGGGTTTTAGTATAACTATAACAATTGTAAAAATATAATACAGTCAGAGAAAGGCTAGATAGTAGAGAATGTTGTGGTTCATAATGTATTTACATATTCTAGTAATACATTATGGCAGTTCATTCACATTCAGGTTTAGTGCCAACTTTGTGCCCAATCTTCAGAAATCAAAAACTGATCATGTCAAATATCCAATATTAGAAGATTTTGTGGGAAATAAGTTATTGTCTGGCTTCTAGTCCCCGCTCGGCCATGGAACCAACTGGGTGACTTTGGGCCAGTCACAGACTCTCAGACCAACCTACCTCACAGGGTTGTTGTTGTGGGGATAAGATGGAGGAGGAGATGTAAGCTGCCTTGAGCCCTTTGTAGGAAAAACGCAGGATATAAATCGAAAAATAAATAAATAAATAACAGCTCTTTCAATTTCACAGAATTTTTGCAGAATACAATTATGTATATAAATATACTACCTGACCATGTTTAGCTGTCAGGATTTTTATCACAGATCCCTGGGAAAATATTGAGTCCATACCTCAGTCAGTATTGCCCATCCGTGTTTGGGCCACTGTAAACTTAAATTGCTACATATTAGTGTCAAACTAGATGTGATGTAGGAGATACATTTAAAAAAGGTTCTCCATTTTTTCTTTTTTCATTAAAATCAGTCTTGATTCTACCATTTTCCCAACATGGACTGAGATCTTAAAAAAATAAAAACAAAAAACTTGTTGCATTTTCTCAATAGAAATCACAAGGCAAAACATATTATTTGCCTCACTAACATGGAAAAATAGCTATTACAAAAGATCCTGTTCCCAGGTCTCCAATATCATGTTCAGTTTGGCTCATTTGATGGAAATATAGACTAGTCTGGTTTTAAGTAACAGAAATACTAGAATATCATGAGGGAATTGATTCTTAGTTGTAATTTTTAATCTACCATAAAGATTTCATCATACATGAACAGACTGTATTTACAAGATTGTCAAGAAAAGGGAAATATTCAGAAAGACACTTACACATTGTGGCCAATTATCAGATTATTATACAATTTAAGAACTGTTCCGCATTGTAATGTTCATGTAAAAAGGAGCAAATAAAGTGCTTGCATTCTGTCATAAATGCTTGTGGGAAAGCTATGGTTGGCCTCCAACTCCCATCAGCTCTAGTCAGCATAGCCCATGGTCAGACATAACAGGAGATACCTTTGACATAAAATAACTCACAAGAAAACATATCTACACAAGTCGTATACAAAGGCGGCAATATTTCTTGTCTCCATGGATGTCCTGGCAATGTTCTCAGAATGCATCTAAGCCCATGATCTGTAGTCAAATCACATTATTCTCTCTACTTTCCTCAGGGCCAAATTAGGCAAGAAGCCACATAGCAATTGTGTAAACAGTTAAAAAATAAATAAATTTCAGATGTGAGAGACTCTTAATTGGGACCTTGGTGTAAAGGGTAGAGGCCTTACTACATTGCTCTCTGCTATGGCCCAGATCACTGCCTTGTTTTGGCAAAGGGGCTTGTGTAGCTCAATGAAGCTATGAGCTATGCCATGCAGGGCCACCCAAGACGGACAGGTCATAGCAGAGAGCTCTGACAAAATGTGATCCACTGGAGAAGGAAATGGCAACCCACTCCAGTATCTTTGCCATGAGAACCCCATGGACAGTACCAAAAGGCAAAAAGATATGATGCCAGAAGATGAGCCCCTCAGGTTGGAAGGTGTCCAATATGCTACTGGGGAAGAGCAGAGGGCTAGTACTAGTAGTGCCAGAAAGAATGAAGCAAGTGGGTCAAAGCCAAAAGGAGACTCAGTTGCTGATGTATCTGGTGGTGAAAGGAGAGTCCGATGCTGTAAAGATCTATACTCCACAGGAACCTGGAATGTAAGATCCATGAATCAAGGCAAGCTGGATGTGGTCAAACAAGAAATGACAAGACTGAACATCGACATCTTAGGAATCAGTGAACTAAAATGGACAGGAATGGGTGAATTTAATTCAGATGACCATCAGGTATACTACTGCAGACAAGAATCCCTCAGAAGAAATGGAGTAGCCTTCATAGTCAATAAAAGAGTAGGAAAAGCAGTAGTGGGATACAATCTCCAAAATGAGAGAATGCTCTCAGTTCGAATCCAAGGCAAACCATTCAACATCACAGTAGTCCAAGTCTATGCCCCAACCACTGGTGCTGAAGAGGCTGAAGTTGACTGGTTCGATGAAGGCCTACAGCACCTCCTAGAATTAACTCCAAAAAATGATGTCCTTATCATCATGGGGGATTGGGATGCTAAAGTAGGAAGCCAAAAGATAACCGGAATAACAGGCAAGTTTGGCCTTGGAGTACAAACTGGAGCAGGGCACAGACTGATAGAATTTTGTCAAGAGAATACGATGGTCATAGCACATACTCTTTGCCAACAACCCAAGAGATGACTCTACACATGGACATCACCAGACGGTCAACACAGAAATCAGATTGACTATGTGCTCTGCAGCCAAAGATGTAGAAGCTCTATACAATCAGTAAAAACTAGACCAGGAGCCAACTGTGGCTCAGATCATGAGCTTCTTGTTGCAAAATTTAGGCTTAAATTGAAGAAAGTAGGGAAAAGCACTAGGCCACTCAGGTATCCCTAAATCGTATCCCTGATGAATATACAGTAGAGGTGACAAATAGATTTAAGGAATTACATCTCATAGACAGAGTGCCTGAAGAACTATGGATGGAGGTTCGCAACATCGTACAAGAGGTAGCAACTAAAACCATCCCAAAGAAAAAGAAATGCAAGAAAGCAAAATGGCTGTCTGAGGAAGCTTTACAAATAGCTGAGGAAAGAAGGGAAGCGAAAGGCAAGGGAGAAAGAGAAAGATACAAACAATTGAATGCAGAATTCCGGAGAATAGCTAGAAGAGATAAGAATGCCTTCTTAAATGAACATATATGCATATAAATTTGTTAATAAAATAAAAAATAAATAAAATAAAGACCTAACAGAGGCAGAAGAGATTAAGAAGAGATGGGCAAGATTACACAGAGGAACTTTACAAGAAAGAGCTTAACATCCCTGATAACCATGATGGGGTGGTCACTGACCTCTCGCCAGACATCCTGGAATGTGAAGTCAAATGAGCCTGAGGAAGTCTGAGCAACAACAAAGCTAGTGGGGATGACAGTATTTCAGCTAGTGGAGGTGACAGTATTCCAGCTGAGCTATTCAAAATCTTAAAAGACAATGCAGTAAAAGTGCTACACTCAATCTGCCAGCAAATTTGGAAAACTCAACAGTGGCCACAGGACTGGAAAAGGTCTGTTCACATTCCGATCCCAAAGAAGGGCAATGCCAAAGAATGTTCAAACTACCTCACCATTGCACTCATTTCAAATGCTAGCAAAGTTATGCTCAAAATCGTACAAGCTAGGCTCCAGCAGTATGTGGACCTAGAACTACCAGAAGTACAGGCAGGATTTTGAAGAGGGAGAGGAACTAGAGATCAAATTGCCAACATACGCTGGATCACGGAGAAAGCTAGGGAGTTCCAGAAAAAATCTACTTCTGCTTCATTGACTATGCTAAAGCCTTTGATTGTGTGGATCACAACAAATTGTGGCAAGTTCTTAAAGAGATGGGCGTACCTGACCATCTTATTTGTCTCTTGAGAAACCTATATGTGGGTCAAGAAGCAACAGTGAGAACTGGACATGGAACCACTGATTGGTTCAAAATTGAGAAACGAGTTCGGCAAGGCTATATACTGTCGCCCTGCCTATTTAACTTATATGCAGAGCACATAATGAGAAAGGCGGGGCTAAATGAATCACGAGTTGGAATCAAGATTGCTGGGAGAAATATCAACAACCTCAGATATGCAGATGATACCACTCTCATGGCTAAAAGTGAAGAGGAACTAAAGAGCCTCTTGATGCGGGTGAAGGAGGAGAGCGCAAAAGTTGGCTTGAAACTCAACATTAAGAAAACTAAGATCATGGCATCCGGTCCTCTTACTTCCTGGCAAATAGATGGGGAAGAAATGGAGGTAGTGACAGATTTATTTTCCTGGGCTCCAAGATCACCGCAGACGGGGACTGCAGCCAAGAAATTAAAAGATGCTTGCTCCTGCGGAGGAAAGCTCTGGCAAATCTAGACAGCATACTAAAAAGCAGAGACATCACCCTGCCAACGAAAGTGCGTATAGTCAAGGCTATGGTTTTGCCAGTTGCTATGTATGGCTGTGAAAGCTGGACCATAAGGAAGGCTGAGTGCAAAAGGATTGAGGCCTTTGAATTGTGGTGCTGGAGGAGACTCCTGCGAGTCCCTTGGACCGCAAGGCGATCAAACTGGTCAGTCCTAGGGGAGATCAACCCTGACTGCTCTTTAGAAGGCCAGATCCTGAAGATGAAACTCAAATACTTTGGCCACCTAATGAAGGACTCCCTGGAGAAGAGGCTAATGGAACGAGCCTAATATCTAAAGGAATATCTAAAGAGCCTAATATCTAATAAAGTCTAATATCTAATAAAGCCTAATATCTAAAAGAATGTCTGTGTCCATATATGCCCTCCCGTCCCTTACGATCGGCAGCAGATGCCCTTCTCCGGGAACCCTCAGTGAGATTAGGAGGGTGAGTACCCGGAGGAGGGCCTTCTCTGCGGTGGCCCCCCACCTATGGAATGCGCTCCCCAGAGAGGTCCCCCTGGCACCGTCATTATTTGCTTTTCGGCGCCAGGCAAAGACCTTTTTATTTAAAAGTTATTTTAACTGCTAATTTATTATTATTGTATTTATAGAGTTTTAATATATAACTGAGATGTACCAGTTTTAAATGTGTATTATAGATTGTATTTTATTTTGTATATGTTGTGAGCCGCCCCAAGGCTTTGTTGCAATGGGGGTGGCATAGAAATGTTTTAAGTAAGTAAATAAATAAATAATTAATTAAAAAAAAATAATGTTGGGAACAATAGATGGCAAAAGAAGAAGCGGACGGCAGAGGATGAGGTGGCTAGATGGAGTCACTGAAGCAGTTGGTGTGAGCTTGGCAAGGCTGTATATTGTCACCCTGCCTATTTAACTTATATGCAGAGCACATCATGAGAAAGGTGGGCCTAGATGAATCACCAGTTGGAATTAAGATTGCTGGGAGAAATATCAACAACCTCAGATATGCAGATGATACCACTCTCATGGCAGAAAGTGAAGAGGAACTAAAGAGCCTCTTGATGCGGGTGAAGGAGAGTGCAAAAGTTGGCTTGAAACTCAACATTAAGAAAACTAAGATTATGGCATCCGGTCCTCTCACTTCCTGGCAAATAGATGGGGAAGAAATGGAGGTAGTAACAGATTTTATTTTCCTGGGCTCCAAGATCACCGCAGATGGGGACTGCAGCCATGAACTTAAGAGACGCTTGCTCCTGGGGAGGAAAGCTATGGCAAATCTAGATAACATACTAAAAAGCAGAGACATCACCCTGCCAACAAAAGTGTGCATAGTCAAGGCTATGGTTTTCCCAGTTGCAATGTATGGCTGTGAAAGCTGGACCATAAGAAAGGCTGAGCATAGAAGAATTGAGGCCTTTGAATTGTGGTGCTGGTGGAGACTCCTGCGAGTCCCTTGGACAGCAAGGCAATCAAACCATTAGTCCTAGAGATCAACCCATTAGTCCTAGAGATCAACCCTGACTGCTCTTTAGAAGGCCAGATCCTGAAGATGAAACTCAAATACTTTGGCCCCCTAATGAGAAGGAAGGACTCCCTGGAGAAGAGCCTAATGCTGGGAACATTAGATGGCAAAAGAAGAAGGGGATGGTAGAGAATGAGGTGGCTAGATGGAGTCACTGAAGCAGTTGGTGTGAGCTTGAGTCGACTTCGGGGAATGGTGGAGGACAGGAAGGCCTGGAGAAATGTTGTCCATGGGATCGCGATGGGTCGGACACGACTTCGCGACTAACAACAACATGGTCCAGATTCTGATCAGGACCTCTGTGTATACTATTTTCTCTGGGAGTTTCATTTGCTCAAGTAGGGGCTTCCCCCACCCCACAGTGCAATTTGCAGGAAACGAGTGGCAAGCTATGTTTTGTTTCCAGTGGGTTATATTGGTTTAAAGAGCTCCCTTCTCTGTATGTTTGCTTACTGACATCACATTTCATTTGGCTTTTAGTTACTGGAAAGAGTTCAAGGGATGGAATTATTCTGTTTTGATGATACTAAACATACATGTTAAAATCCCCAGAATACCACCCATCTTGTTCCCTGGAAATGCCTGGATGAGCATTTGCTTTGAAATGGGAACCTTGGCTTGGATCCTAAGTTGTTTCACCTTTCATGGAAGGCAGTCTGACCCAATGGAGGCTTCTGCTCCACTGGAATAGGAGGAAGAAAAAAGATAATGTTCATTCTCTACTCCTCCTGCTGCCCACAATACCCACCATTCACCTCTGGATGGTTCCACAGCAGCCATCCAGAGCACAGAGAGAACCTAGGGAAAATTGTCTCCTTTCCCCTCCTAGAAGCTAGAGTATCTGGTGAGTGGTGTTCTTCTCACAGGTAATTAGGAATTGAAGCCATAGTATTTTTTGAAGAATTTTGATATATATTTCTCTAGGGAAGAATCATGCCAAATAAGTAATGGAAATGACAAAACAATTGTTTCTCATAATGTTAGTGGTATAATGCAAAATCCAAAATAATACATTCACCGAGCCCTTAGGGCCCATCAAATCTTCAGTTTCTTTAGCAGCAATGTACATCATTAATGCTAACTTTTCATGCACAATATGTACCAACCCTGAAAATGACAATATTTATCCATTGTCAAGATTTTGGCTTGGTATTGTTGCTCTTGTTTTTGTTAGGAATCCCATTCTGAAACTGCAGAGGATGCAGACATGCTGTACTTTAACTTACTCTGTAGAATGAAATCACTGTGAGGAGGACTAGCTGTTATAGAATACAAACCACATGAGTTAACCATTAAAATGCAGCAAACCCCCCACCCCACCCCACCCCACCCCTGCTGATTATTTTCTACTCATGCACATTTTTATGTTGAAGAAAAATTTTTTGGTGGGTGCATTATGATGTCACACTGTTTCATGACTAAGAAGAAATGTTTCTTTTGAAGGAGTGGCTTCCACAGGCTTCCAAACTCTCACTTCCATCTCTTATGATTATCTCCTGCTTAGCTTTAAAAGTTAATGGAATGAAACCTTCACCATCTGCAGTAAGGACAATCCAAGAAGAACCTGGAGGAAACAGAAACAAAGCATCAGGATGTATATCTGTGTAAGCACTGTTAAGTTAGGTGTGCACCCTAAAATATTCCTGTCTGTTTTTCCCCAACATGTGCTTATAGAAGTTTCACAAAACTTAAATAGTTGCAAGTACTGATCCAGGTTTCAAACCAAGAGGAACAATATAATTGTCAGGATACTACTTCCTTATCTGGTTCTTATCAATAACTTTGCTAGTTTTGGCTTGGATCCTGAGAAGCTTTATTAAAAATAAAAATAAAAGTAAAAGGAAGAGCACCCACTGGTGGTTCTTACTTTCATGTGGTAGAAAAGGGAGTGATACACACATACCAGTTTACATACATGCATCTCCTTATGCAGATCAATTTCTTTCAGAAGTAAGATATCAGCCTGATTCAAATTTGTATTGACTTTGCCTAATATTTATGCATATACTGCCCCATTTTGATTTTTCATTTAATTAGTTAAATCTACATTCTAATTCTTCTAGTATTTTATATCAAAATATTATGGTTGGGATTCCAAACTCTACAGAACCAGTTGTGCTGGAATTGTGTTTTTTAAGTAGCAGTTTTCATGCCAGATGAAATTGTTTTTTAAATTGTTTCAAAGAAGCTTGTAATATGGCTTGGGGATCTGTTATGTAAAAATGCCACTGGAAGCACAAACAAAATCTTAGGTATCTTCCTAAAATGGTTCTTTGGATCCCGGCATATATATCCTAGAAAAATATTAATGGCTGCTTTATATTTATATTTCTTAACCAGGATCAAAATACCATATTTTTTGCTCTATAAGACTCACTTTTTCCCCCCTCAAAAGTAAGGGGAAATGTCTGTGCGTCTTATAGAGCGAATATGTGTGTGCAGTAAGTCTGTCAGATGTGCAGCCCATGGGGAAGTGATGGTGAATGTGCCTGTGATTATGTGCCCATTTGATTCAGAATATTTTTTTCTTGTTTTCCTCCTCTAAAAACTAGGTGCGTCTTATGGTCAGGTGCGTCTTATAGAGCGAAAAATACGGTAACTTTGTGAGCACTTCTAAATGCCCAAGGGTACTTTGACCTGTTAGAAGTACTCCCAGATAAGACTTTTATTGTGCCTTTGACCTGGCTCACTGACATATTTTTACATAGGATGTAGATGATGATGTCTTCCATTTTCTTCCACAACTTCCTATTGATTCTTCCATCTTTTTTCTTACCACAGCAAATAATTTAAGAAGGAAAAGGCAGAATAGTTGCACAGTACTTTTCATTGGCAGGAGGAGTCAGGGCCTGTGCTACCACAAGACTCAGTGAGCCTTTTGTTTCAGCTAGCAGATTGAGAGATGTGGCAAAAATGCACATACCCTCCACAGCCACCTGTCCAAATGTCCTGCTGCCTTTGTTGCCATCATCCTACTTTGGAGCCAAGCTTGTAATAAGCTTTGAAGCATTGGCAGCAGCTGGCTGCCATTTTAACCCAGTCAAAATGCAATAGCTAACAGGATGTTACATTACATTGCATTCTGGGAATTTTACATAACAGTCATCTGCTGTAGAGTGTGCTGGTCTGGATCCAAGCAGGTATTCAGCTTCTTTAAAATTCCACCACTGCCAAGAATGTTTTCCAGGAAGGGGAATGGTGTGAGTCATTGCTGGCTGTGGTACACAGGTGGGCAGAGAGTGGGAGGCAGCCCAACTGAGTGGCAGGTGGGTGTGAGAATGACCCAACTGATGTGCTTGTCTTGGTAGAAGTTGTCCATATGAAAGTATTTTGATATATGAGCAGCATCTTTATACATGTAACATGGCAAACCACCTTTGAGACTGGAAAAGTCCAAATTGTGGAGGAATAAGTAAAATTGTACTGGATATGACCAAAGTAGGGAGTTTTTTTTGGAATTCTGGCTACTGAATTTTGTATGAAAGTAAAGTTTCCATCCTTGGGAGAGAAATATGTTGCAATTTCAAATATTTAAAAAACTTGTAATCATGGTTCTTGCCTATTTAATTAGTAATTTAATCTAATGGCAAGTCATTTATCATTAATCCTAGCCATATATCATGTCCCAATGCTGTATTTCCTTCATTATTCACATCTTCCCAATCTACAGATTTAATTTTGGAATCTAAAAGAAAGAGTGGGGCAATTATCTTTTGGAATTTAGCTTTCAAATTTCTATTGTGCACACCTATAACAAGAACAGCTACCTTTTATAGAATGATAACTTGCACAAATAGGAAGTGATAGGAAACTAGAAATGAACAGTGCTCTTAAGGTGCTTTCCAGAAAATTAAAACAAACCTTTTTTAAACACTGTTTTTGAAACAGCTTTTTTGTGAGATCTGTTAATGAAATACACTCATGTAACCTTGCTCTTTCATGCTGTCTATTACGTCATAAGAAGATTGCTGTTACCAACCATGAACTCTTAATCTTTTCCAGTTAATACTTTCTTTCTAATTCTGGGCAGACTTTGAGTTCTATAAATTATGCCTGCATGTGGTGTGTGTGGGCACATGTTAACTTACACAAACACATTACCATCCAAAGTTAGAACAAGAAAGAAAAGTTCAAAATAATATATTGAACATTTAACTTAAAATTTAAAAGGCTTCATTTACTGCTATGCAATTTTTGGAACTGTTGTGAGATATTATTTTTTGCCTCCTAAGGCAAACCCATGAATGTTGCTAGTGGTATAAAATGTAACAATAACAACAGGATGAAAGGGGAAATATGCATGTGAAGGAGGAAAAGGTGAGTGAAAGATAGAATCTATTTTTCAGACATGCATCATCATCATCATCATCATCATCTTAATTTCTATACTGCTAAATAGCTGAAGCTCTCTGGGTGGTTCACAAGAATTCTATCAGGATGGGTACAATAACAAAAGTGAATACAATAAAATACACATAAAATAACATACAGTGTAAAATTCCAGTATACAAAATTTAAAATAGTTTACAAAACTAAAACAATTTTTATAAAAACTAGACCTCTTACAATAGATGACAAATCCCATAATATGCCATTAGATGGCTAGGTGTGGAGGGCAGTTTTAACCTGTCTCTGAAAGACGACATCGGTGGAGAGTTCATCATAAGTGGCACTGGAGGTGCAAGTCAGAGGAAAGTCTGAGGTGTAGATCATAGTGTCTGGGTACATTGACAACTGGAGAGGCATTCCATCAGATATTGAAATCTGTTTCATTGATTTTATTCAATCATTTACTTTGTATACCTCTCAATAGCCAAAACTCTCTAACCAGTGAACAGAGGGTGGTGTAGAACTTAAAATCAGCACCTTGAATTGGGCTCAGAAGCATATAGGCAGCCAATGTAATTGACCCAGAATTGGTCTTATATGTTCAGACCTTCTGGTCCAGTTATTAATTTGGCTGCCAGATTTTGCACAAACTGAATAGTTTTCAATGATAGCCCCACATAGACAGCATTGCAGTAATCTAATTTGGGGATTAACTGAGCATAGATTACTGTCTACCCATAGATTACTGTCTACCCATAAATCTGTCTACCCATGCCCAATTAGGGGCATAGCTGTGCCACCAGCCAACATTGGTAGAAAGCACTCCTTGCCACTGTGGCCAAGTAGCAAAGATGGATCAAGGAGAACACCCAAACTACATACTTGCTCCTTCAGGTGTGCAAGCACATCCAAGAAAGGTTAAACACCTTCCAACTGGTGAGAGGAATGACCCACCAACAGCATCTATTTTGTCTGGCTTGAGCTTCAATTTATTTGCCCTCATTCAGTCTGTTGTTGCAGACAGGCACTGGTTTAGCACACTTGCTGAAGATGAAAAAGAGAAATAAAACTGTGCATCATCAGTACCGATGGCAGCACATTCAAAAACTTCATCTTTTGCACATTTTTTATTAAGATTTTAAACTAAAAACTAAAAAAAAATCAATCATCAAATACATAGGACGTACTGGGTCAGCCCCCTATAACATATCTTTTAAACATTCTATAATCATATTCAAATCAATTTATACAAATTTAAAGACATCTTTAAATCTAAGCCAAGTCCCGTTTCTCCAGCCAATCGTAAAAAAAGTCCCAAGTTTGATAGAAGTCAGTATCTTCTTTCTCCTTCAATAACAGAGTCAATCTGTCCATTTCTGCACAGTCCAGAATCTTTTTTAAAATCAGTTCCTCAATGGGTAGTTCCTCACTCTTCCAGCATTGAGCAAGCGCAATCCTCGCTTCTGTGATTAAATGTAGTATCAAATACATTTCTTGTTTGCTAATATTTTTCAAGTTGGAACAAGACTTTGGAAGTATCCTTCTATCCCTTTTTCCCTTACTTTCACTCTTGTTATCGATTCCCTTATTCACAATTGCATTAAAATCGCCCATTACACACATAGACTGATAGTCCACTTGTAAAAGTAACATATGTAGTTTTTGATAAAAAGTTTCCTGATGGCATTTGGTGCATATATTGCCACTAAGAGCACCTTTTTAAGTTTAATTGTAATTTCTACCATCAAGATTCTACTATCCTCATCAGCAAGAATATATTTAGGGTCCAATTTTTCTTTAACATGCAGTGCTAAACCTCTTTTCTTTTGCGATGTAGAAGATACGAACAATTTTCCCAGATCTGAACATTCCAGAAGTTTAACATATTGTTTCTTAATATGTGTTTCTTGTAGACAAATTATATCTAATTTTCGTTTTTGAAGTTGAGCAAAAATCCTTCTTCTCTTAGATGGCCCATTTAGTCCATTAACATTTAAAGAGAACAATTCAATTTTCCCTTCCTTTTTAAGAGCCATATTTAATAAAATTATTTACTTATTCTTTGCCTTTACAGTTCTACCTTTTTTCCCACCTTTGAGTCCAGAGTGTGTACTTCTTGTTGTGAATCAGCCTTCAATATTTCTCCTTCTTCAGAGTGGTACACTGTTATTTCCATTGCTTCGGCATCTCTTTCTCCTTCTTTAGAGACGACAAGATTCTCCTCTTCTAGCATAACTCTAAATTTTTCATAGAACTCTTGTGCTTTAAGAATTGAATCCAATTTATATCTTACAGAATTCCATGTAAAAAATATTCCTTCTGGTGTTAGCCACTTAAAGATAATCTCTTTCTTGATCAGTTTTGTAGTAAGGAATCGATATTTCTTTCTTCCCTCTCTAATCCTCCATGGAATTTGTTTCAGGACCCGTCACCTCCTGATGAACATCTCTCTTTAACGGCTTCTCCCGTACGGCCTTCAAAACATTATCTCTTATACACCTTAGAGCAAATTTAACATGGACTTCTCTTGGAAGTTTATTTTTTCTGGTATAAGAGGAGTTGACCCTAAAAACAAGATCAATTCCCATACCCATGACTTCGTTCTCGATTTCTAAAAGCTCCGCCAGCATGACAGTTAAGATCTCTCGGAGGTCCTCATTTTTCTCTTCAGGTATATTCTGAAATCTTAGATAATAAGATGCCTTCTCCATCTCTAATGTAGCCATTGAGTCTCATGTTGACTTATTTGTTTGCTTAATTAAATATATTTCTTTATCTACTGTCTCCAATTTTTCACATACTTGTATTTTTTGTGTATTCTGTTCCACTTTAAGTCGGACATCAGATAATTGAATTGTCACTTCTCTAATAGAGTTATCCAATTTCTCAAGTCGCTCTTTTTGTTCATTTCATAAACTTTCCAGCAGTATTGACATCGCCTCTTGAGATACTTGCAAAGTTGTTAAAGCCGCCTGTATCACCATTAAGCTTTTTGCAACATCTTCTGTCTTCGGCTGATGAATTGGAAAGGTGCTGAAGAGAAAGGTGCTGAAGAGGGCTGAGTTTTCCTCATGATGGAAGTTGTGCACCAAAGAAATTTCAATATACCAAAAGAAAAAGGAGGGAAGAAAAATATAAAATGAATAAGATATTAAAAAGAGAAGAAAAAAAGAAAAAGAAAGTAGCTTGCAATAATTCCGATAGCCACCGGGTGGCAGCAAAAGGCTATTTAAAAGGCAAAAGGCTATTTAAGAATGAAAAAATGTCGTCAGACCCAGGAAGAATGGAAGCTGGCCAAAAAAAAAAAAAAAGACCAACGGCAAATTAGGGGCTTTTTCTTTCTTCTTTATACCAGTTAATAACAGATATAATTTTTCCACAGGTAATATTGCAAAAAGAAAGTAAGTAAAAGAAAGTAAAAATGCTTACCAGAAAGTCATCACAGTAGAGAGGAAACCCCATGTAACCAAAACATTCCTGGCTAGTGTCCAATTAGCCTTGGCAGAAGTCCAAACAGGCATCCAAAGTGTACGCTTCAACTTCTAATCTTCTATCCTTTGATTTAGTTCCATAGCAATTATTCACTTTGCCTTTGCCCTTAGAGAGATTAGAAGAAAAATCTTTCTTCGGCTTCAATTCAGATAAGAGTCTTCACATTCTCACGTATGTCAGTTGCTGCTTAAAAAACTTCGAGACAGCTTTCTCTTTCTTCTAAGTCAATTATAAACAAATACAGCTTTTCCACTGGTAATATTGCGAAAAGAAATAAGAAATAAGAATGCTTACCAGCCGTCCGATGCTTATCTGGCTAAAAGTAAGCTAATTAATCTATCAGATGTCAAGATCTGGCAGGGGCAAAGAAAACCCCCTGTATTGCCTGACTGAGAAATGCCTGAGTCTCTTCCAGTAGATAATAGGATTGCTGTCCTGCACCAACCAGAAGAAAAGATGCCAGGCAATCTGTCTTCACCCCGACAGGGCTTAGATGAGTTTCCCACGACTCGCTACCGAAAAATACCAGTGTGATAACAGAAGCTCCATTAATCACATCTGTGTTGTTCCGACGCCATCTTGAAAGACCACATTCAAAAACTTCAGATGATCCCATTCAGCAGTTTGACAGCTGGTAAATAGTGTAGGGAGTAAGTCTGACCCCCTGAGGAACTCTATGATGGAAAATCCATGGGACTGAGCAATATTCTCCAAACCACCTTCTAGAGCCTCCATCCAAGTAGGCTCAGAACCACTGCAATGCAGTACCCCCCTGCACCCAAAGTTGAGACAGTCACCCCAGAAGAATACCACTGAGGATCCAGGAGTATCAATAGTATCACACTTCCCTGTCTCTCTCCTGGGATAGGTCATCATACAGGGTGACCAAAGCTGTTTCTGTCAAAACCTGGCATGAATCCCAACTGAAATAGATCCAGATAATCAGTCTCATCCAAGAGTCCCTAGAACTGACCGGACCATGCCCAGGAAAGGAGCTACAAGCAACTCATGTATAAGACAGGGTCAATATTTTGGGCTGTTTATATATGACGACACCCAATTTTTGCCTTGCTATTTTTGGTTTCCGTGGTCATCTTATATGCAGATATATGCAGCATTGGAATTTCCAGGTCCAGGGAAAGTTGCTTCAGGAGTGGTCTCTTTTAGATGGCATGGGACAAATATCTGTCACAGGGAGGCATTAATCACCTTCCTAGTCCAGTTAGCTGTCCTTCTTTGCTATTTTTTAATTAACCAAGAAGGGCAAGGATCCAGAATAGAGGGGGTTACACAAACTTGTCTTAAGCTGTACCAACTCAAACTCATCCAATAAAACTGGACCAGGCTATGCTTTAGGTACCTCCCCTGATTCAACTGCTATAATGTTGGAATCTAAGTCCTAGTGAATGCAAGAGATTTTGTATGTTAGCGAGTATGTTACAGTTGGTCTCAGATGCATCCTTAAGGCCAGCATATAGTAGTCCCCATACAACTCTAGAAAGCTCCACTGGGTGGCACATAGAGGATTTAATACAGCCAGTGAGATGTTTCTTTGTCTTCCTCACTGACCTGAAATTTACCTGGTTATAGGCTTATACTGGGGCTCAACAGCATCCACTAGGAATTTTCCTGCATCTGCACTCAAACTGCCTCTAAGCTCTACTACAGAGAGTGTACTTGGGAGCAATTATATCAGCTGCACAGGTCAAGCAGAAGGAAAAAGCTAATGCCAGTCTAAATCTCAGCAGACAGTGAACCAACCATGACAAAGAGACTGAATCAAAGTCCATCACCTTCAGATCACTATCCTCATATCTGTCTGGGGGAAAAAATCAGACCTAGAATGTGCTCTACTACATGGGTTCAGCCAATGACAACTTAGTACAGTCTTCTGGTTGTCATGGAGACAACACCATCCTGAGCCACCCCAGACATTGCCTTGACATGAATTTTTATGTCCCCCAAGACCAATAGCCTGGGGAACTTCAGCATCTCATTGGAGACCACCTCCATCAGCTCAGATGGGAGACCGAACAGCAGAGTGGGAGGTGCACCAACAGAATCCCAAATCTGTCTTGCTGGACCAGCAAGATGCAAACACTCGAGACCAGGGGACAGATGAGAAGCCTTCAGAGATAAATTGATTACTTTCAGACCGCAGCAACATACATTTAATTGGCTTACAAGTCTTCTCCAATCCTTAACCAAGTATTTTGGTGGGCAAAACTGAGAAAAACTAACTTCTCCCTTTTCATCCATCCAGGTCTCAGTTATGCATGCCAGATTGCCTGCTCATCCACTGTTAGATCCTGAATAAAAGTGTTATTCTGTACCAAACTGGCATTTGGGAGCAGAGATTTTTAATGCTTGAACAGAAGTATCATGAAGTACCTAGTGCTACACATCAGAAGGTACTGTGCAGCTATAATAGCTTTTCCCTTACAGAAGCAGTGCTGGGAAAACATGGGAGGGCTACATATTGAAGACAGTGACATTTGATCAGCCATACAATTTGGTGAAATTGCACAATAAAAGCCTTTCCTTAAAGCATTTCCATTCTTTCTCAGATACATAGTGTAGAGCAAGCCTATGTGCATCTACAGATGTAAGCCCCATAAAATTCAATGGAACATATTCCCAGGTGCATGTGTATAGGATAGCAACCATATTTTAGAGGAAAAAATAGGAACAAGAGATAAAATATGGCATAGAATTTGCAACCAGTGCTGCAAGTCTATATAGATTTTGCTGGGATTAAGCTGCATTACATTTACTGGGACTCACTTCTGAGTGGACCCATGTAGGATTGCAGTAATGAGGAAGTATTTCTTAACTTCATTTATAATGTTCATTTATTAATTATATTTGTGTCAGAATCTGACTGAGGGATTCAGAAGATTTCATGTTTTTTAATTATTGTTGATCCAATAAAATATAATGTTGCAAATTCTAAAATTGTAACTTCAGAATGGAATCAATGACTTAGATGTCTTACTTTGCAGATAGCTGAAACTGTGGCTTTTGCCATTTTTGCGCCATCCCACATTGCTCAGGACAGCTCTCCCATGCTCCAGAGAGGCTTCTCCTTGAGCACTGGTGGCTACACTGAAGAGGAGAGCACAGGAAACTGTTTTCATACTTTATTTGCCTGCAGGTTTTAATTGGGTTATGTGAACTGGAATTGTTTTATTCTGTGCTACTGGTTTGAGCTTGGTATTATTATTATGTTTTACTGTGGTATTCCCCTTCTGACAATTCATGTTAATTAATTAACCCACATTTTGGTAACAAATGCTAAATATGTACAAACAGGCCCATCCTATTTGTATTTGTTTATTGATTGATTTTGTTTGAAAGCTGCCCATTAGCATCACGTGTATGTGTATATGTATGCAAAATATGATCAAGCTCAAAAATCATGATCGAAGGCATGACTGAAAAGATGGTGGCTAAAAATAGTTGGCTTCCTCTTATAGGCATTAAATATGAATTAAAGATCATGTAAGGCTCATGTAAGGATGTAAAAGAAAGATGGTTCTTTTCCTGGCCGCTCCCTACCTTCACAAGTAAATCAAAGGTGGGTATTAAAGACAGGGGTTTGGAAGATTAGATTAATGAGCTCCTTCTGTTCTCAGCCTAGATTAAACTAATCCAAGACATCAGAAGAACATTTGTCTGTATCACTCCATTTTCTTTTTGAGAGAGAAAGGCATGAAGTTGTCAGAAAACCTCTTGAGAAATATTTCTTGTGAGTTATTTTTTCCAGTTATTTAATCCAGTTAGCTGTAGCAGCAATCAGATTGCTTTAGTTACGGTATTGCCATATAGCCATGCCAAAGATCATGTCAATTATAGCCTACAATTTCATAACAGCAATAACAGCCACTTTCTACAATGGCATTAGACTGGACTGAGTGCTAGCAACTTGACTGGAGTGCCATGCTGTAAGAGGGGAGGCCTGTTAATTGGTTAATCGGAGGGATAAATTAGAATTGTTTTATTATTATTGTATTTTAATTTATGTTGTTAGCCACCCCGAGGCTTTGTTGCGATGGGGCGGCCTATAAATGTTTTAATAAATAAATAAAAATAAATACCTTGTTTCTGGACGTGGTTGATCCATTTGTACATTGGATACAGAAATAGGGCAGAGCAAAATAAGTAGTATTTCACATTGATGAAAAGACATGGAGATTAAACTGACCTATCAATTATCACCAGTCCTTTTTCTGAATCAACATATGGTCCAGCAGGTCCAGATAGTGTATGGACCTGCTGTAGGTATAAGCTGTGTTACTAGTGAGCCCCAGATGCACTCATAAGAATGAACCCGACAGTTCAAGCTGGTGCAAAGGGTTCCTGTATGGTGGGGAGCTGAATGTGCATCATGCTGGAGGATGTACCGTATTTTTCACTCTATAAGACGCACCTGACCATAAGATGCACCTAGTTTTTAGAGGAGGAAAACGAGAAAAAAAATATTCTGAATCAAATAGTTTACTAAACTATTTAATAAACTATAACAGAATGGGATCTGTTGGGATGTCTTAATCCCAGTTGCTTTACTCTCATGTGCCTCTAGCATACTGTGTGCATGACCCCCCCATCCCCCGCAGACTGTGCATGTAACTGTTAGGGCATGAAAACATCTTGTATAGAATCCATCTCTGCAGTCCCTTCAATGCCACATGTATTTCCTGTAGGTCTGAATAAACTGTAAATATTCTTTTGATTGCACACCCCCAGCATACCTGCTCTCTCTGGTTTTTCTTGCCTCTATCTTAGACAGAGAAGGTGAGCAATGAGGGGACCTAAATTCAATCCTCCAACTTTTCTCTCTCTCTCTCTTTTTCATATTTAAAAGTGATTCTTAAGAAACTCGGGCTGCATCTACGCATCCTTTTGAGTCGAGAGAAATGCTCACTCAGTGGTCTCTTGTGTGCCATTTCTTCCTCTGGGCCAAGGGCATGAAAATCTAACATTTGCACAATTGCAGAGATCACTATAATAATTGTGTTTCTTGTATCCTCAATTGGGAAGGTCTTCAGGCAATGAAACTTTATATCCACATTGTTTTTGTTGAGCATTTAGAAGTTCCAGTTAATTATCCATGAGGTCCAACCCTTGAAAGAAAAAGCTAAATTGTGGGGAACTTTCCTTCCATCCCCAAAAGGTATTTCAAGCTCACTACACTTCTGCTGTTGAATCTTTTTTTTCAGAACAAAGGAGTGATGGGTGTTTTCATGGGGATTAACCCATTTTTTTTTCCAGAGAGGAGGAAAATGTCCCACTTTCCACTTTTTCACACCATGCATAATTTTGAACATCTTTGCCATGCTTCCCATTAGTCATCATTTTCCTAAGAGAAGCAATCCTGGTTGTTGTAACAAAGTCTGATAGGGGAGCTGCTCCAATCCCTCGATTGTTTTAGTTGCCCTTCTTTCCACTTTTTATGTGCATATTATGGCATTCCCTCCTAACATTTGACATTTTTATCAAGCTGTCCCCCACATTCTCAAGACCACTTTCTTGGTCTGTCAGCACTAGTTCAGATTCCATCAGCTTATACTTGAAGATGAGATTTTTTCCCCCAGCATGCTAGCTTTACACTTGTTACACTGAACAGCATTTGCCGTTCTGATGCCCTTTTTCCCAGCTCGGAGAGATCCCATTGGAATTCCTCACAATCCCTTTTAAATGCTTTAAATAGTTTAGTATCATCAGCAAACTTGGCTACTTTATTACTCACTTCTAATTCCAGAACATTTCTGAACAGGTTGAAAAGCACTGATCCTAATGCAGAATCTTGTGAGAATCTTGTGCTTACACTCCTGCACTGGGAGAAATTACCATGCATTCTCAATGTTGGCTTTCAATTCTTTAATCACTTACTGATCCATAGGACAACATGTGTGTGCGCACACAGCCCTTA
>JAIXND010000798.1:67241-144791 GCA_023646645.1 Varanus salvator macromaculatus
CGAGCGGGTGGGGGTGAGCACTCTAACCCTTCAGTTGCACAGACAGAGTGCTCACCCCCACCCGCTCGGGAACTGCTTTTAACCCTTCAGTTGCACGGAGAGACAAAGTCAGTTCCCCAGCAGGTGGGGGAGAGCTGTCCGTCTCTGCATGCGGGGCACAGCTCTCACCTGCGCTGGAGGAGGGGGGCAGAGCAGGGCGCACCGAGTGCGTGCCAGCCAGGTGCATGCTGGTCGAGTGTGTGCGGAGGCGGCAGCAGCGCAGGGGGGGGGGGCGGACGCGGCAGCAGTGGTGCGGAGGTGGATGTGCGGGCGCGGCGGCGATGCTTGCGGCACGGGGGGGTGCGGCGGCACGAGGATGCGCCAGCGGTGTGGGGGGGCGTGGCGGCCTGGAGGTGGCGGCGGTGGGCACCGTGCGGGGGGGGGCGCACCAGCCTGCAGATGTGCCAGCAGCACGGGGGTGGGGCGTGGCGGCAGCGGCGGCACAGAGGCTGCGGCGCGGCAGGTCTTCCCAGTGCGGGTGGGCAGTTCCCAGAGTAGGGGGCAGAGCAGGGTGCGCCGAGCACATGCCGGCCTGGTGGTGCCATGTGGTGCAACCGGGCTGGCAGCATCCCGGGTGTTGAGCACACACACATTCGTTCTATAAGACGCACAGACATTTCCCCTTACTTTTGAGGGGGAAAAAGTGCGTCTTATAGAGTGAAAAATACGGTATGTTTCAACAAGCCCTTGGCAGTATATCAGATGCTCCTCAGTGTAGAAGAAACAAGTGTAATGAAAAGACTTACCATGCTTCATTTCAACAATAGGCAGATCAAAAAGTTGCTGGACTAAATTAAGATGAACTTTGCCATCACACAGGAGAACAGTTTTTGTTTCTTCAGTTACAGCTCCGCTTGAAAAATACTTCTTCAGGCACATAGATATACAGAAATAAACATGTTAGAGTACTGGTGATGTTCCTTTCATGTTATTATTGTTAATTAGCCTCACAGATAAGTCCCTCTGGTATTTCATTTATTTTGTACGCTGTATTTGTAAAATGAGTGGATGGGTGGGTGGGACATTAATTACTGTACATACCTGTTGGCAAGAGATCTAAAAGCAGAAAAAGCTTAGGGGTTTCCGAAAACATAGATTACAACCCTGCTGGAAACACTTAAGTAAGTCCTGTTCAGTAGGGTTTATTCCCATGTAAGTGGGAATGGGGCTAGGATTGCAGCCTGGGCATTGCAGGGCCAGACATCTCAGGCTAGAGAAGTAACACTGAAAGGACTCATGAGAAGGGAAATGCTGGACTGGTGTCGAAGTAGACAGGGATTGTGAGATGCCATGGAGGAGAAGGAGCTGAGCAGTTGAGAAAGAACAGTGAGGGAGTGTTTCAGGCTGAGTATGCATAACCCGCCAAGTTTTCATGGAAGAGATATAAATCAATTCAAGACACTGGGGAAGGGGCAAGAGAAGAAAAGCTGAGCTTTATCAGGCTACAAGTAGGATGCAGCAGCAGCTCATATGGGCTGACTGCAATACTAATGGACAGACAGATAGATGGACAGACAAGGACAAAAATTGATCTTTTTGCACCATCCCAAACAGCTAAGGCTGTACTTGACTCAGGAAATGCTTGTGGCTCATACTCATGCTGCGACTATGAGACTGTGCTGGAAAACTACTTTAAGTCCTTCCTTATCTGTGGCTGCTCTTCCCCTTCAGCTGCTTGGCAAAGATCTCCCCACTCTTTGGCTACAAGGGTAAGAATGTTACTCTGAAATTACTAGCACTTTGTTAAATGAGTCTTGTTTAGAACAGTAACCTACTGGGACTGAAAGTAAAGGAGAGCTGAAGACAAAGACACCCTCCAGCATATATACAAAAATACTGAACATAATTGATTTGAGAAATTATCATTGTAAGAATCTCTTGTCTTATCAGGATTTTCCTTAATATTTTAAATTCTATTTTAATCAGTTGTGCATTATAATTACATGGCATTTATATCCCACCTTTCTTCCTCTTGCAAGGAACCTGGAGTGGCTTACAAGGTTCACCTTACAACAGCAACCCTGTTAGGTAGATTATGTTGAGAGTCTGTGACTGGCTCAAAGTCACCCAGTTGGCTCCATGGCCAAGTGGGGACAAAAACCCAGATCGCATGAGTCCCACTCTTGCACTCTTAACCACTACACCTCTCTCTCTCTTTCTGTCTCTCTCCCTTATACTATACTGCCATGAATACAAAGGCTAGCTTTCTGCTTACTCAGTGTCTATGATAAACATGAGCTTTGGACAACCAAAACTCATAATGGCTAGTTGGTTGAGGTAGGTTTAAGGAAAACATCTTATCTTGTAAACAACTGGAAGTTGCTAGGCATTTGTCCTGTACTTCAGATGTTTTATGCCCTTCATGAGTGTCTAGAGCAGGATTGTAATATTTCAGCAAGGAAATGCTTGCTTATAAGTTGAATTCTTGGGACTCCAGCAAGGCTGCTGGCAAATATAGACCTGAGTGCCTTTGTTACATTAGCCACTAATAGACAAATTACCATCTCTCCACTGCCAGTTGCTTACTTGAAACTGAATGAAAATGAGCTGTTAAGAATGAGCTGTAGCTGCCTGTGGAAAGGGAGGAAAGAGGGGGCTGAGGTAAGATAATAGCAGAGGCATCATGGAGATAAGGGGCCCAAAAAAGAGAAAGGATGGAAGAAGCAACATAGGCAAGGGCTTGTGGAGAAAACAGAAAAAGACCCATTCCTATTCCCATGATGCTGCGTTTTTTTCTACATCAGAATTGTTCTCCTCCCACAATGCCTTATGCTCTAAATCATATTGACATCTATCTGGATACAGAAAATCCTGCCTGGGTGAAAGTTGCAGACTTCATGCATTTCCGACAACACCTTTTCTATTTTGTGATCCCATCTTGGTTCTGTACTGAATTACAGCTTAGCTGATTTGGTTGTGATATCCTTGAGCCCTGTTTCTAATCATGACCTCAAAGGCTGTGGGATGGAAATGATCTCTGTGAACTGTGATGATCCACCTCCTCCTTGGCCCAGTCGATTGACTTCTCCAGTTTCACAATCCTCTTATTCCTGCTCTTTTTGTCACAAATTTGTCTCTGGCTCCCTCAACTTTGTTTCCATTTATGCTGCTTTTCTGAATTGATATTCTGATTTTGGAAGAATAAATTATCATTACATAAACAGCAAAAGAAAGCATATTACATTTTTTCATCTCTTTAGATGAAAAACAACCCTATGCATGTTTGGAGAGAAAAATAGTCCTATAACTCCCAGCATTCCTTGCTGCCCGGGGAATGCTGAGAGTTATTAGGCTATTTTCTGTCCAAACATGCATAGGGTTGCACCCTTAGTATCTGTTCAGGAGGAAGTAATAACAGCAGTATAAAGTTTGCTTCCTTCCAGACTGGGTAATGTACATCACTACAAAGCACCATATTCAATTGACTGAAAGGCAAGTGCCATGATGTTCAATGTTCAAATCACAACTTTTTCTTCTATTCTTCATACTTTGATCAGCATTTATGTCATTAAAACAAGCCTGGAACTCTGCAAGGTACTGTAAAGCAACTGGGGTGCGGTGACAAAGGAAAACTTAGGCACACCTCCCACTTCTACAGCTTATTTTCTGCAAATCAGACAGGTTCCTTCTTGTACTACTAATGTTTGTTCTTCCACCTCAGGCTGCATTGTAAGAACAAGACAAGCACCTTGATGGAAACAGGTCCAAGGCTTACTGAGTCCAACAACCTGTTTCTCACAGTAGCTAACCAGAGGTCTCTGGAAAGCTCACAAGGAGGATCTGAGGATGCTAGTCCATGCCTGTTTTCTATGGGAACTAGTTTTCAAAGGCATGCTTAGTGGCATTATGTCTTATACTCATTAAAAGCCATTCAAATCAGTTTTCTATGTGACTGGGGATATTGCATTTTTTCAGAGTGTTCATTTTACTGGGTTTCATTGGGCACAGAAAGATGCTATGGCTGGGCAAGGGGGAAGTCCATTCCACCTGATTTGCTCTCTTGGATGAAAAAGTCAGAATGATCCCTAAAAATGTTATTCATTCAGCATTAATCACTTACTAATTTAAGTCTATTACTACCCATGCTACCCATGAAATGTCAAAAGCAAATTGTTTTAACATTAGTTTTGGATTGGATGTATAGATTGGAAGAGTTTCACTAGAGACACAAGAGCAACACATTGCTAAAATGGCACTTGCCAGAAATGGATTTTCCTTTGATCATTTTAAAATTAGTGTTATAAAAGTAGAGCAATACAAAACTTGCATTAAAATTAATAGTTAAAATTATACTCAGGAAAGAGTTTCACCCTTCAAAAGTCCACCCTTTAAAAATATGGAAGTGCAATCTAAGGGCATCTATACCATAGAGATTACTCATCTATCCTCAAACAAAGTAAGATTTTAATGCAGGGCATTTCCAGGCAAAGCTTCTATGATGTCATAGCCTTGCCTATGGAGGTTTACAGATACCCAGATAATGTATTTTCTTTCCACTCCTTCTATTTATTCCTTAATGCAAAGTATCAGGGGAGAGGGTTGCAGAGTGGTACAATTCATTCTGAAAAGTAGAACTAGCAGCTCTCTATCTAGAAGCACCCACAATAAGAAAAAAGATGGAAGCAGCACTGGAAAACAAAGGATTATAAATGAATCACAACTTCATGTAGACTCTCCATTAAGTATGCGTAAACAAAGCTTCAGATTTCACACAGAAGTATACAGAAATGCCAAACACCAATACAACCATGAACCTTATTTCCAGACACCACAGTTGCAAGATGCAGACTTTTCCCTACAGTCTAGAAAAGCAAAAGCTTCCTTCATGGAAGCTCTCGCCATCATTTCTGTGCTGAATAGTATCAAAAGCAGTTACAAAATCAAAATCAGTAGTAGGAGATGGATTTTCCTTTATCTGGCTTAAACATGAACAACTCTTATGTGATTTACAATGTAAGCATGAAAAAGATCACAGACCAATCAGTAATGAAATGAAGATTTGTTTATTTTAATTGATTATTCTAAGAGTGCAATTTCCTGGTTTTAGATGTATTGAATGTTTTAAATCCTAAAACTGTATTTATCTGTATTTATCTGTTGTTGTTTATCTGGGTAAACATGTAGGGGTCAAAAAATGGTGAGATGTTTCAGTTAATGAAGCATGATGGGGAAGGGGATGAGGTTAGAAAAGATGAATGATGGTTGGTAAAATACTGTAGAAGTCACAGCATCCCACTGTTAGAGTGATATATACTAGTAAGGTATGTCCATTTCTTTTGAGAAACAATGGAACAGGAGTAAATAGAATGCCTTATGGAACATCTATGAATGTTGCTAATGATGTACAGGCCAAAACAGGAAAGGGCACAGAATTCCCAATATCCAGTAGTATCACCTGTGTTGGTGGTAAATGCCCCCATCTAGATAACTAGATGTGTAACAGCAGTTGACTGCACTTGGAAAGTTTCCAATAATAGCCCAGGCATAGAAGGTGTTGTAAGCTGTCCAGAGACTTTTTTTTTCTTTTAGTAATGGACAGCATAGAATTTTTTTAAAATAAATGTCTAGTCCTGTCCTCCCTTCTTCTGTTGGTCATTGCTTCAATAGATGAAGGGTCCAGATTCTGTGAACGCTTCTGAACTTGTAGATCTATAAATTGGAGCCATGATCTCTTCACATCATCACTGATAGGCTTATTACTGGTCAAGCATAAGTAACAGTAATTTCCTCCCCCTTTTCTTTGCCACGTTAATGATTAACTGGAAAATTAACATTAATTTAATGTTCTCCCAATGCTTTCTGCAAAATATAGACTCTACTATTTAATAAGCACATTAATACTTTTAAAATGTAGATTATATTGACACAAATGCACATAAAGTATGGGCTCTTAAAATCAGCTAGTTACACAAACTAATCATAAGGTTTTTGTGATTACACCCCTACCTTGCAGGACAAATAGCAAGTCCAGTGTGAGGGGTACTAAGGAAAAGGTGAAATACAGGCCTCACCCTGTGCTATAGTCCCATTCTGAATCATGGGCACTGCCAACTGCTAAATAAATATGAACTTTTAAATAAGCTCCATCAATGCCAGTTAGGGATCCCCTACAATATGTACTGGAAGTGGAGGTTAAAATGAAGTAGTAGATTTGGACTACAAGTAAGCATGTGATGTTTTTGAACTCCTCCTACAATATCAGATTTTTATTTAGTTATGTTATCATTATTCATCCCGTCAACTATTCCTATCAACAGACAACTTGTTTTAGTGTGTATGTGTGTGTTTGAGAGAATGAGAGTCAGACTTAGACCAATGTTATATTACAATGATTCTCTAGATATGTCTGAAGACCTTTTTTATACCAGCAAAAGAATAATTATTGTCAGAATACACATCTGTTTGTGTCCATATCAAGTGCCTTTTTATATAGCTACCCAAGCCAAAGAATATCCCATGACTGAAAAGAGAATACAAATTCATTCTGCTAATACGCAAAAAGTAGCCCAAAGATCCTAAGTGCAAACCAAACTATAAAAATGGCAGACTGCATCCAACAGCTGTTGCTGCAGAACAACTTTATTCAGCTACTTATAATCAATTATCCCTTATACAAGGCTGTTCATGGCACTGGAAGAGATCTCAGTTCCTCAAAGATCTCAGGCAGGCCTTGTAGCTCATTGCAGAACTACTTGTGCCTGCTCTCTCTGTCTCCCTCCCTATTCCACACCTCTGTCACTCCTTGAGTATATTGCTGACTAGTCAAGGCCTGAAAATACAGTCCTGAAGGAAGTGGGGGTACACTGGAAGAGGCAAACACTGTACCCTGAGCATATGTCCCACTTGCCTATGGATGGACTGGTTCAGATAAAATTAACTCACATTAATGCAACCAGTATAAAAAAGAGCATTTTGCTGCTGTATGTCCAATAAAAAAATCAAAAGCAACAAAAGGACAAAGCTATAGGTTTATGCCTGGTCATCTTAGGAGTTCATTTTAGGCGAGCTAGGAGATAGGGATTTTTTTTTTAAAGTTGCATCAACTTAAGAACCACAGAATCAGCTAAAAAAAATCAACAGCAGGTCAACAATAGAGGTTTATTGAAAGACAGAAGGAGATGAGAACAGATCTGCCTTCCTCTATTCATTGTATTTCCTTTTGAGTTTGAAAAATAGAAATAATGCTCCAGGCTTTTTATGTTCCAGGTTTTTTAATGTGGCACAGCTAAATTATTGACTAAGCAAGATAAGGGAAGGCTCTTCTGTTGTCATAACTACTGCCTTGTGCACTGGAAAATGGTGATTTGTCAGCTAACATGTTGGCAAAAATGGGAAAAAATGTTTTATTGAAGCATATGCAGGAAAGATTTTTCCCTCATGAAAAAAGCAAGGAAAGAGACAGAAATATCAGTCCACATGTGAAGGAAATGAAAACTTGATCCATTGTAAAATCCTTCCTTATGTGATGAAATATCAATATATTGTATTTTCTTAATGTTTTTATGCTTATGCTGTAAAGTGCATTCATCTTTGGAGTTATATATTCTAACCAACACATGCTAGTCTAATAGTTTGTTTCTCCAAAATCCTTTAAATCATATACAAAGCCTCATATAATGCTACTGAGTATTTGTCACAGTAAATAATGCCTTCAGGTTTGAAAATGGCTACTTGTTTATTTATTTAGCAAAGAGACATATATGCAATAATGCCAATTCAACTGAGAAGTAAAGAACAAACAATTCTAATTTTTTCAATGAATATCAGACAAGCCCTTGAACAATATTTTCACTATTTAAATCAAGCACAGTGATGCTAATTAAGATGAAGGCTAAACTAAATCCTCAACCTGTTACAAAGCATTCAAGAAAAAATTCCCTCAGATCATATCACATAGTTACCTGGTAGGTGATGTTAACAAATGGTGGTTCTTGAGAAGATGGGTAAGCTAGAGATAACCTCTTTCCATTTTTAGTGAATTCTGTTAGTTCAAGAAGTCGCTGTTGTAAGTCATTCAAGTTGCCACACAGTTGCTCCACATTTCTGGATATTTGACTCATTCCTTTTTCACTAGCCAAGCTATTATTTTTAGGAGAACTTAAAGTTTCTTGCATCACTTTATTAGAAACTGATCTACTAGAAAATCTAGTAGATGTTCCAAGACCAAATAGAGCCACTGACCGATTAATTGGTTCAGCATCCAAAGTTTCTAGAGCAATAGATGGGTCTCCCAAGTCTCTCTTTTCATCAAAATTACTCACACTGGATGATGAACTTTGCTCATAACTAGAACTCTTCATTTCTTCCAATATGCGTCTCCTTCCACTAGGAGATTGAATAACTGTGTTACCTGTTTTTAAAAGCTCCCTCCCTACAATGTGATCTTCTGATGCAAGATTCTCAAAATATTTTCTTTTCCCAGGAAGGTTCACAGAAGGCTCAAAACTAAATGGTAAATTCTGAGTGAGTTCAGATTTTGCTGAGGAATCTTCTTCAAAAATTAATTCTTTGATCATCAACCGGATAATATATTTATCTGAATTAGATGATATAATAAGTGCAGGATCAGTGAACTTCTGCTTGCCAATCAAAACTAGTAAGAGTTTATCTGTCAAAAAGGATAGACCTTTAGGTCGTTCATTTTTTTCTAGCTGGATTTGTTGAATGTTGGGCATACAGGATGATGTTACTGAGTAAATCAAAACAATGTTACAAGTGTTAGAAGCTATTGCCACAATCTGAGCTCTAAGGTCAAAGGCAATTATATCAGGGATCAAAATGCCTGGAATACTGACTTTTCTGGCTGTGGTTACCTTTCCTTCAAAAGTCACTAGAATCAAGTGTGAAGAATCTTGGCCAGTTCCCAAAGAGTAATCCTTCCTTCTCAAAGGAATGAGGGGACTGGGATCAGATCTCTGGTGGTTTGTAAGGATGTGAGTTAAATCAACCGGGCCGGATGAAGATGAAGTGACTGAATCAACTGCTACTGATTTCTCAGACTCTATAGACTTTCTTCTCAGATCCATAGAGTATTCCTCATCCCCAAGCACCAGTGTAGACTGTGAAGTTAGAGAACCTGTTTCATTACCAACTGGCAATTCAAATGTGATACCTGCATTTAAGCCACATATCTTATCCAGAGGAAGTTCAGTAGCCACAGCAATCTGGAAATCCAAAGTGGCTTCAATTGCACAGATATAGCCTCCGACATCGAATATTGGGCAAAAGGAACAAGCATTTAATGTTTTCTGAGCCTCATCCCATATATAGGAATGAAGAGCACTGCTTATAGCAACAACTAGGCGATTGCCATCCTTAGTCCAACAAGCACAGTGGATGAGACCACTGCATTTGATATCTGCTTTAACCCTGGAGTTGTCTGAACGAACTGCATATAAAACTGATGCATCCCGTTTGGTAAGTACAGACAAAATGTCCCTTTTGGGGTGCCACACACAGCCCTGGGGAAGCAATGGGAATGGCTCACCAATTTCACAGGTCTGAGAAACAAGCAGCTTATTCTTTTCTGAGATACTGTGACTCAGCTGCCAAACACTAACATGCTTTTTATGCTGAACAGCAAGCAGAGCTGGTGTTTCAGCAGAACAACACGGGCTCCAATAAAGTCCATGGACATGTTCAAACTGTCCAATGATGTTAGAGTCACCAAATCTCAGTTCCTTGTTGTGAAAGTGCAATGCAGTCAGAGCCACTTGCTTGCCATCTGTCCATGCAATCCCATGCACAGGGTGGATGGCCTGATACAAAGCGTTAAGACCAGTCCTCAGGAGTTTAGCTTTGCCAAGCTCCATTCTTGAAGCCACTTGGTTAATGCTGTTTGCCCCAAAGTAGGAACTCCACAGGATTCATCAGAACAGCTTGATTAAGCAAATGCTCCTTCACTGAAGACGCAGCTCCTTGATGGCGATAGTCCTCCACTGGGTAACTTTGCTGCTGCTGTAAGTATTCAGCTGTATCCAGGCTGCTTTAGCTATATCCTTTTGCTGGGAGGAGATTTCTGTCTCATGTGATGTCTAATAAGGTTTAACTAATTACTGTTCTCTTTTCTTGGAAGCCTATTTTTAACTCTTAAGGTCCAGGTTGATACTTAAAAATAGCAGTCTAATACCTTCAGTGAATAAAGGTTACTTCATCATCCAAGGGAAGAAAGCTCCTGTGCACTGGAGAGTAATTTCAGTTACAGCACAAAATAATGACCCAACACTTCTGCTTTGACAACTGTTGAAGATAAGACTAAGAAGATTTAATCATATCCTTGAAGAATAAGGAAAGGCCAGTAATACTCAGTTTTGTTAGCAGATCCAAACAAATAATGAAAGTGGCAGGGAAATAAAAGGAAGAGCAATATAAACAGGATGATGACTGTAGGTGACTGATTGATTCAAGACTTTTCTTCTTCTTTAGCAACTGCCTTCTTACTTCATAGACCAAACTGCCAAATCTCACTTTATGTTTCTTTAAAGAAAATAATCTGGGCTTCAAGCTTCTTTGGAAGTCATTCCGTGCTGAAGCACTGACATCTAGTCTGAGATGCATGTGGGCAACCTATGATTTCTCTGCAGTGTATGGCAGATGCTCTGCCCATATTCAGAAACAATCTTATTATTGTTATTCTTATTTCTTTCATGTGAGAGTTGAAGTCTGACATTTGGACAAATCTTCAGTCTGAGAAAATAAATATTTCACACTATCATTAAAGCAAATGGGTTAAGAGGTTTTGCAATACATTTATTTATTTATTTTAAGCTTTTCTAGCACGTCCACCACTGACATCTTTTATTGGCTTCCAATAAAAGAACAAATAAAATAAAGCAAAACAAGCACAGCATCCAATAACTCAAGGTAATAAAACCCTAGTTAAAACCAACTTGACATTAAAATAATGGGAAAATAAAAAGATTTTTGCCTGATGCTGAAAAGAATAAAGTGTCAACACCAGACAAACCTCTCTGGGGAGCATATTCCATAGCTGGGGCACCACCACTCCTCCAGATAGCCACCATCCTGATCTAAGGAGGGCTCCCGGAACAGGACCTCCACATCAGATCTCAAGGGGTGGGAGGGCACATAGGGAAGAAGGCATTCCTCAGGTATCCCAGACCCAAGCTGTGTAGGGCTTTGTAGGTCATCACCAGCCCCTTAAATTGGGCCCAGACTTCACTTGGCAGCCAGTGTAACTGATAGAAGACTGGCGTTATATGTGAGTACCTGCCAGTTCCTGTTACCATCCTGACAGCTCTATTCTGAAACAACTAAAGTACCTGGACCATCTTCAAGGGCAGCCCAACATAGAGTGTGTAGCAGTAATCCAATTGGGAAGTTACCAGTAGAACATGTGTCACCATTGCTAGGCAATGCTCATCCAGGTAAGGATGCAGTTGGTGAATCAGCCAAAGCGCTCCTCACCACTGCTGCCACCTGAGACTCCAGGGACAGCCCGGGGTAGAGGAGCACTTCCAAACTGTGCACCCTGTCCTTTAGGAGGAGTGCAACTCCATCCAGGACAGGGCTAAAGTCACCCGAAAGGCTGAACCACCCACCAGCAGGACCTCCATATCTTTCACACATTGTAAGGAAAAAGAGAGTATTATGATGAACTTAGACAATTTCTAAACCAACTCAACGGAGCTGACTCTAACTTTTGTCCATGTTTTACTCTGCCTTTCCAAGTTCCTCTCCCCTCATTGGCCCTCCTGCCCCTGGTTCTCTGCAGTGCCTGACCCTTTACACTGCTCTCCTTGCGTTTTTCATTCTGTAGGATCTGTGTGAGGATTTCTCCCATCCAGATGGACCTTGTAGTTCCCTCAGAGCAACTGTAGCTGATCTTTCAAGAATGCTTATTGTTAACATTCCATGACATTCTAGCTGTTGAGCCAAAGAAGGCAGACTCAGGGACTCCTGTCATATATGATATTCAGCAATCTCTTTTGAACAAAATATAGGAGGGTATATTTATTTGTTCCAGGAATTTATATCCCACTTTTAAAAAATCTGAAGCAAAATGTGCAAAGTAGCTAAAAATAACTATTCATAAAACAAAAATACTTTAAAGTATAACAATCAGTAAAAGCCCAATTGTGCAACTGGAGACCAGAAAGATATTTCCAGACAGTGAGGTCCTAACACTACCTTTCGATAGCACTACCTATCAAAAGACATTGTCCCGTGATTCTGCTTTTCTCTCTTTAGCAATTTGGGTTTTTGTTTGTTTGTTGAGTTGGTTGGCCTTCATTTTTTTGGTGGTGCGGGGGCAAGGGCTGAAAAATTGTAATGGGAATACATAGAAGGGTTATATGTGGAAGACAGTGTTGTCTGAGTCTCCTGTAAAATTCCTTGGAAGTGGCATGATGATTGCACAAGAGAACTTTGTCTGAAAGCTCACTGGGAGCCAATGTGGCCTAGCAGTTAGAAGGTTGGACTGGGTCCTGGGAGATCCAGGGTCTAATTCACCCACTGAAGTTCATTAGGTGACTTTGGCCTAGTCACAGACTCTCAGCCTTAGCTACTTCATAAGGTGGTTCTTGTGAGGATAAAATGGAGTGAAGGAGCAGCCTTGGGTTCCTTGAGAAAGGAAGAAAGGTGGGGCATATAATAATAATAATAATAATAATAATAATAATAGAATACTAAATAATTAAAGCAGTACCAGTAATAAATATTAAAACAGTAATGAAAACAACTTCAAAAGTCCACAACAGATCACTTTTGTTGCAAGAATGGTATCTTTTCAGCAAAAGCTACAATCCTATGCACATTTACTTGGGAGTCCATTGCATTGAACTGAGTAGAACTTTATTCTGAGTCTGAAGACTGCAGAGTGCAGTATGAGATCTGGTGATTTCTTTTTAGTGAGGGGAGAAGCCATTTCTTTCTCATAGTAGAAGGCACTCCAAATGAAAAGCCCTCTCTCTGAGATTCTATTAACATTGTGAGAAATGAAAAATTACTGTTACTAAGTGGTAAGGTGAAAACTGAAGAAAGGGTGGAATAAAGGGCTAGGGTAGGAAATCATTGAAATCCCTTAAGGCCAAAGGGCCTGAGGATAGAACCATGTAGATAGTTGTAATAAAAGTAATAGTGTTTCTTATATCAAAGTCCTGAAAAATTCCAGAGGGGGTAAAATTGGGGGGGCAGTGGTAAAACTGTCATCTTTAGTGGAAGAGAGCAGGAAATTGATTGCCTTTTACAACTGGCCATAATGAGCCTGGAGGAAAGCCTGTTCTTCCTATCTCATCCTCCCACAAGATTTAAGAAACAAGTTGGCATCAAGTGAGAGGCTACAAGGCCAAGTCAACCTGTTGAACTCTTAGAAGGTAGTGCGCACCTTCATGAATAGGTTCATGAATAGTTAACTGACACACCTCTCATAGGTAATGGGCTCTTTAGCATGAACATGGGATGTATGAGTGGGAAGGGGAACATATTGAGGGGTAGTATGATGTAGGTGAACGGAGAAGATTGTGACTTCTTAGTAACCCAGCCAATGGGAGAAAAGAGGTAGGGTCTGCAAGCCGGGAAAAGGGAATAAAAAGCAAAGTCTTGTGTGTAAACCGCGCGCTGCCTGTGTGGTGGGCGCCTGCTCTTGCAAGAACGTATTAAACTATTACTGCTTGGTACTTTGCCTCCTGTCACTGCTGGCATTTCATTCCCTACAACATGGTATTATGGCTTGTATAACAACACAATTCTCTATCTTTGATCTAAGGAGCACACCAATTTACAAATGTAAAACCAGCCACCAGGTGGTGCCTCATCTAGTTCCATGGGCACAGTTCTGGAACTGATTAAAGAAGATTTGCAAGTAAATCTGCAGATATCACCAGCTCACAAAATATTTGAATAGTGACCTGCTTTAGTTATTACTAGCACACTCCAGTGACTTAAAAGAAGGGGAGAAAATTTGTCATGTCCCTCTCATTTGCAAACATGTGAGTAGTCTAGCTCCAATTTTATAAACATCATTGCAATATCAAGTTTACAACTACTGGATCTTCCAAAATGTCACTAAAATATAGGCAAGAAGGACCCCACCCCTTTCTTTCCCTTGCTACAAACTGTGGATTACTCTTCTTTGGTAAATTAGTTTAAATTTTATGTACTGAAACACCATGGGGCAAAATCCAATCAGACACCAGCGCTAATGTACACTTTAGTGTACCAGACCTCTAGTACAACACCAGTAGTGTCAGCTGGTGTACTAGGTTTTCTGCAGAATCCCATTGTGCCCTCTAGTCCTATTTCAATTGTGCTGGAGGTCTCTTATGACAGTGAGATGCAATTTATGTTTGCAGTAGCATGCCCCATGAGCATAATTATTATCTAAAATATAGTTTCATATTGAAGCCACACATATCTATATCAACCATAAATAGACATAATGGTAATGATGCTGAAATAAAGTAGAAGTAATCTTAACCCAATTGATTACTCCTTGATAATCATGTTTAGGATTGCAGCCTTAGCATGTAAATTTTGTTTAACATTTTGTCTAATGGCTATTACAGCACTTTGTACAGTTGGTTCTTGATATGCATCTGATTACATAGACATACAGTCTTCTAAAGTACAAAATGAAAAAGTTTTTGACATAACAAATGTAAGTTGTACACAGAGAACCAAGCAAAGCAAATGAATTTATGCTAACAAGCAAGGAATTTTTTTCACTCACCCTTGCCACTCTGGATGTGTGTACAGAACATGCAATCTAAGCAGGGTCATTCTGTAGAAGGCCAAGCATTGCAACACAATATCCTCATGTCCAAATTCTTTTCTGAACATTTTTATCCTTGGGGGTGATGTGTCAGAAACAAGACACATTGAAAGAAATTCAAACTAACCAGAGAAAACTGCCTACTTTATTCATTTATGAAAGACTGAATGTACATCAGAAACCAATGAATACTCTAAATGCACCGGTAAATGACTCAAGAGGGTCTCATTCAGATACTGAGTCAGGCAGGCTCAGTTGCCTGAGACCAAGTATAGTATCTCAGGATGCAAAAAGAAAAGGGTTAAGAGATTATCTGAAAGTGCTGCCATACCAATGTGTTCTGCACATGGGAAGCCAACAGATCCAGGAGATTCTGTATACATTTCATGTTTTCCTCTTCCCTTCTTCAGCAGAGAGTTGCTCAATTTCGTTTATGAAACTTAGGCTCACCTGCCTTGCATGGTCTCTTAAAGCTTTACTACTTAGTATTTCTGGGTGCAGACCCCAAGAAAACTTAAGAACCTCTAAGAGAAGGAGAATTTCTGTAATGGACTAAACAATTTTCCATAACTGCAGTGAAAGCATTTTAACTGGAAGATTGGTAATATAGATTAAATATGTTATCTTTGGGAGGAATTACTTTAAAAAATGGAATATTCCTTTGGTGAATATGAATTGATCAAGTAAAAATATTTAAAGATTCAAATAATATTTTAATCCCCATTTTATTCAATAGGGAGAAAGTGTTGCCAAATTAGAGAGCCTAAGTTGTAGATAATGAAGGCAGAAATTCAACAAATACTGCTTTCTCAATTGCTTGCTATCTATGGACATTATCTTGTTTAGTAGTTAGAAATGAGAAGGCTGTTACTGTTATCAGTGCTATGCCTCTGTGCATTTCCTTTAAAAATAATCATCTAAATTAAAAGAAAAAATGGTTAAAGATAAAAATAAGGCATCTGCAATTTTAATCATATTCCCTAGAACATTTGCTTCATGTCTGCTGTAAAAATGTCTCACAAACTGTGCTATGTTACAAATTAGGATCCATATTTTGAAGTTGTTATGTGCTGTGAAGTCATCTCTGACATATGGCAACCCTATAAATGAAAGCCGTCCAAAGTGTCCTATCCATGACAGTCCTGCTCAGTTCTTGTAAATTCAAGGCTGTGGCTACCTTTATGGAGTCAATCCATCTACTCTTCATTCCATCTACATAGGCTTACCTGGAAGAAGTCCCAGTGAACTTATAGGTTGTTCTGTTTCAGTTTTTCAGTCCTCTACCCCTGTAGGCTGAGGGTAATGCAGAAGCTAAAGCCAACATGGCAGATAATGCTATCGTGGTTCTTTATTATTTATAATTCTATCTATCCAGGACATATTTTTATAGTGAGATCTCTTGTAATCTACCATACTTTTGTCTAGAGGCAGGCAAAATGATGCCTTTTGAACTACAACTCCATAATCCCCTACCATTGGTCATACTGGCTGGAGCTGACAGGCTTCTCAAAACATCTGGCACTCATTCAGGGCCATAGTGGAATGTTCAAGAGTAAAGTCAAAGGGGCACTTTTAACTGTTGGTGAAAATATAAGGTCACATAATAGAGGGTGACCAGAATTGTTCAACAGAAGAACCACATATGGTAAATGTCAGATGTTTGAAAGCCACAAGCAGGCACCCGTGGGTGGTGGGAAGGTGTCCATAGGCAGCAACAGCAAGTAGTGTGGAGTGAGCCACAAAATAAACTCAAAAGAGCCACACATAGTGAGGGAGCCTCGGTTTAGCCACCCCATAGTAGAGCAATACTCTAATAAATGTATGCTAACATTAAATGTGATTTAAAACAATCTAACGCAACACTTAAATTTAAAATGTCTAGATTGTGAGTGGTAGTGCGAGCATCATCAGTGACAAAAAACAGAACAAATTGTCCTGAACGAAAGCAACCTCAGCTCACACACCAGAAAACCAGGGCTAATTGGAGGACAAGAGTGCCTGGAAGGACAGGGGGAGGCCTTCCCAAACAGAAACAAAAGTGCACTGAGAAAAGGTACGGCTTCCAACCGTAACCCACTTTGGTCCCACCTGCTTTCAGCTTTGGCCCTCTCTACTAAAGGCTTGTGGCCCCTGGAAGGTTTCCCACAGGTGCTCCATCACTGGTGCATAAGACTGTGCCAATGATTTCTTGGCCCATATCTTTGTGCCTCCATATACAGGAAGAGTGGGCAGCAGTCTCTGGTATGCCATGAAATCCTTCCTTTTCAGCCTGCCCATTCATTAAGGGTGCAGGAGTTAAGACCAGCAAAGAGGACAACCAAGAGTTGCATATGTGTTAGACACTGTAGACTGGGGCTGGGGCGTCCATGAACGATTCAAGGAATGCACTATAAGGGCATTACCCGACTTGATAAAAGCAAGCTCTCGCTCTTATTTGACTTCTGTGTATTTAGCAAGTCGGGATTAGGCTATTCCCTCCCCTTTTATTCCTTGCTAGCGCCAAGTGAAGCATGACAAAAGCGTGAGAGCATAAATTGCTCAAAGATAGGCTGGACATGCACATGGTGGGCATGTCATGAGCGGAACCGGCTGGTGCCGGAGGTCAGACTAGATGGCCCAGGAGGCCCCTTCTGACTCGCTCTGTTTCTATGTTTCTATGTTTCTATTGCGGGGAGCAGGTTAACCGCTGCTTTCTCAAAATCTTTTCTGCACACATGCCGCTCCCACTCTGAAAGGGATTCAGCTGGGCAGTATAAAGCAAGCTGCAATGCCACAAATGGGAAGCCAGTCATCCCTTATGTTCTGAAATAGTGTACATCAGTGCACAGGCAGAGAGCAAAGACGCTTCTGGCGCCACCCAGACTGCGTGCCAGACCTCCGTTCAATGCTGCTTCTCTGCTTGCGATCCTCCCAGCGGTTCGTATCCTTGCTTTGCTTTCTCTGGCAGGACGTCTCTGGCCAGGAGGCCAGTGGCCACAGCTGCAGCGTCCTTGCTGTTTTTATTTTCTGGCAGGCGTGCTGCAGGATTCTGCAACGGCTATTTTGCCATCGCAGCTTCTGGGGGTGGGGGCACAGGAGGGAGCACTTGCCGTGGCCCTTTGCCCTGCCTCGACCCCGAGCTGCTCCGAAACCGTGTGACGTCGTTGCCAGGGTGTAGGGACCCGGCATCTAAGAGGGAAAGCAAGCGCTGTTCCAAAGCACCTGCAAAACCCCTGGCCTTGCAACAGACCCACGATCAGGTTAGGAGAAGCGGGCCGCGTTGCGAACTGAGCAGCCGCCGCCGCCCCCCAGGAAGCCGGCTTTCATTCAGCTTGCAAGCGCTCAGCGGCGCTTTTACGCGCTCGCCTCCTTCCGCTTACTCCACGCTGCTCTGCCGTGGCTGCCCAACAAATCCGAATCAAGCGAAGCCGGGGAGGTCTGCGTCCGCCCTCCCTCCGCGGGAGCCCCGCCTTTCCTGTACTTCTGAGCGGGGGGGATTGGATGGAGGAGCTGGGAGCCCCTCTCCCCACTTTGCCATTGGCCAGGCGCGCTGACGGACAGCTCGGAGGGCTTGCCCGCCAGCTGGGAAAGCGGGGAATGCGCTCGCTGGGAGGTCTGGCTGAGCCGGGACTGAGGCGAGCCGAGCGCTGCTCCTTGGAGGGAGCGAATCCGGAGGGAGGACGTGCTGCGCTCGGGCATCGCGGCCATGGGTGTGGAAGTGGAGACCATCTCCCCAGGAGACGGTGCGGTGCCGGTCCCCGCCTCCCTCCTCCTCGGGCGTGGATTGGGGGGCGCAGAGACGCGGGGTGAGGGGCGGGTGGGGGCGCGGAGGAGCTCGGCGTGCGCGCCGCTGCAGGGGCAACGGGATAGGTGGCGAGAAAACGTGTGCGAGGGAGAGCACGTGAAATAGCTGACTTCGGAGGAGGAGAAGCGGGAATGGCTTTGGGCAAGGAGGCTACATTAGCGGGAGGCGCCCTTCGAGCAGATGATGTGGTACGTGATGCCGGGGGGTGGGGGTTTCAGAACATCAGCCCCACGCGCTGCGCTGGGGGCTTCAGACTCCCGGACGAAGCGCCATCGAGCAGCAAGGAATGTGGGTCCTTTGGCCTCCCGGGAGCACCTCCACCTGTGCGCCACGCTCTGGTCCGTCGCTGGGAGGGCTTCGCTGCCCCTTTGCTCTGGCCCTCTCACTTTCCCTCCCTCGCCAAACTAGTGTCAAGTATCTTTCCGCTGAACTGCGTTTGACAAAAGATCTCGTGGTTTCCTGGCGTGGGTCCGGTAGGATTTGGCCGATGTTCGGCGTCCGCGTGAGGGAGCGTGCGTAGGTCAGTGGGTGACTGCTCGGACATCAGGAGGCGCACGCAGGAAAGACGAGCGAAGGAGGGACCCCGAGTGCCTTCAGCAGATCAGTGCCACAATGTGCACGACCCCAAAAGTGCAGAAGCAACAACGCAAGGGAAGTGGCGGTGGGAACCCCCTTCCCCTGCTGCCGGGCAGGAGGCGACTTGAGAGCCCCTGATGTGCAATATGGTGAGGGGCGGCTGCACTGAGCAGCGTAACGAGGGAAAAAGTCGAGAGGGCTCTGTGGGATCAGGAGGCTGCAGTCTTCTGCTTTGGCAGCAAGCATCGGCAGCCGCAAGCGATTAGGGATATTTAAATGGCATTTGCTGACAGCTGCATAAATCCAAGCGCGGTGCAGTAATTTAGTAACAAGAGCAAATTATAGTACACTGCACTTCCCTGCTTAAAATGTGATAGTCACCCTTCAGCAGACAGGGTAGGCTTGCTTTGCAGGGCCAACCTGGAGAAGGGTTTTTTTCCACACAGTCTCTGCTGCAGCTGCACCCCAGCAAAGCAGTGAACTTATGTGAAAACCAGGGAGAAGGATAAGCGATTGGAGATAGGCAGGGCTCTGTGATGGACGATAACATCCATAGCCACTTGCTGTTTTTGCCAAATTCTTGCCATAAAGGAAACATGCATTTGCAGACACCTTCCTTTTGTGGATGGCTTGTGCTGTATGTGTGGAGGTGGGGGTTGGGGGGGGGTGCTGGATGCAGCTCTATGTTGGCTTATTTGCTTTTAATAAAGCCTGAAGACGACTAATATTTTACAGGAATTCAGAACCAAAAGGTACAATGTGACCATTGAGCCTAACTCAGCATAGATGGGGATCTTGCAGAATCTCCACAACTTTGCTCCTTCTGAAATAATCACAGCTGTTCAGCCTTTGCTCGACTTGCAGCCCCTAACTCTTGTATGTAATGATTAATGTATGGATAGGCTTCTTCAGATTTTGGTTGGAGAATCAGGATATCAGAACGGACAGTGCAGCCTGTGGTTAATAGTCATAATGGTTCTATGTCACCTCCAGGCAGCGTGCCTCCAAATGCCAGTCATTGGGAAAGAATATCGCCTTCATTCCCTGATTCTGGGCTTTCCAGGGGCACCTGGATGGCCACTGTGGGAAACAAGATGCTAGACTAGAGTGGCTTTTAAAGTGATGCAGCAGGACACTTCTTATCTCTTCACTCCCTGTTTCAGTGAAACAACCTAATGCCTTTTTTTACCAGCTACCCAGCAAGAGAAGTGGTGCCAGGCATCCCAGCACCAGGCACAGGACCTGTTCGCATGATTAAGCAGCCCACTCTAACTTATTTAAACCATGCCTGTGCTGGTGGCCATTTGGAATATCCAGAAACCAGTGTATTGTGTTATCTTGGGAATCAGTTTCTTACAAGAGGAAGAAAGGTGGGATGCACTGTAAATAAAATGCAGTAACAACAACATCTGAACCTCGAAGAGTAGGTTGTGCAAGGGATAAATAACCTTTACAGAAACCATAATGTGTTTAGAGTTAGGGTTAGGGGTTAGGGTTAGGCTACCTTTTGAGCATCTTGAAATGATGCATATATTTAGGAAGTCTCCTTCCTGACCTGTTCCTTCTCAGCAGCTCTCTTTTATCTTGGTTATCTTTGTTAGCCTTTCAAGTCAAGCTCTGTTTTCTTAGGGCGGTAGTTCTCCAACTGTTTCTTGAAGAATTCTGGAGTTCTTTGAAAGCCTAGTCACAGTTCTTCATTAAGAAGATCCATCATGCTGTACAGGCTTTCCAAGTAACAGCTTGTCTACAATTCCCAGTGTTCTATTACAAAGTGCAAATTACAGGGGGACTCTTGGACATGTTCCAAGCCAGGGCTGACCCCTCCCCCCATGATGCTCAGTGCAAAGAAGGTACCTCCTGGAATATGCACCACAGAAGGTACAGAAGATTCACAAACAGGTAGATCTGGAAAGTGCTCCCTGAAGGGAAGGAATTCAAAGTCTGAAAAGCAGAGCCTGTATGGTCAGTAATAAGAGAATGGCACCAACGTGTTACTTTAACTGATGATCTTTGTAAACTGTTGTCTGTTTTTCTGCTGCTCTGTGGGAGGATGGGGCTAGCAGAAGCCACAAGTCCACACCAGATGATGTCCCATTTGGGCTCTGCCTTCTTGTGACTTATACCCATAGTCTTACATTGGACTATATTTTTAGCAAGAAAACCCAAAATATCCCCTTGCCATTTCATTGTTTTCTGGCATAGCTTTAAATATGAATCTGGGTTGGTCCTCAGTTTAATAATAGTGTCTTTTCTAAAGAGACATTGAATAGCATTTTTAAAAATAGCTTTTCAATATTTTCACAGGAAGGACATTCCCAAAGAAAGGCCAGACATGTGTAGTCCATTATACGGGTAAGTTCTATTATAAATAGATGACTCTGTGCTTGCAGCTTTTAGTATTACATTTGTAGGCAAACATCTATCCATAATACTTGGTGGTGTGATATCCTCAATGTCCAAATAAACCACATCTCCAAAAACACATCCAAATGATTTGGATATATAGCCATGATGTAGGATAACTGAACTTAATGTCAGGTATGTAAAGTACCCCAACCTTTCCAACCTGTGCCCCCATTCTTAAACTTCTATGGGGAAGATTCTGAATTGGGATGGATTACAGGAAAGCTGTAGTCTGCCTTTTCATGTCTTTGTAGCTTGAAAGGGAAAACAGAAGCTCAATCTCTCCAGAGAGCACACATGATTCCAGTGTTACCTTTCTGCTTCCCATCCTCTACTTTCTGCCCTTATATGATTTATTTATTTATTTAAAGTTTTTCTATGCCATCCCATTACTAAAAGTCTCTGGATGGTTTACAAAGAACCAAAAGCAAAGAACAAAGAAACCACAACAACACACAATACTTGTGAGTGGGGGTCATTGATGAGGAGAGATAAGCAAGGATGTATCTTTGTGTTCTAGTGTAGCCATCTTCAATTGGTCAAGAGCTGGGACAAATCTGCACTGTTTGTTATATGTTTTAATTCTGTTATAAGTTACTTTGATTTTTTTTTTTTTTGAGAAATGTGGTTAATGAAAAAGGGTGGTGGTGGTGGTGGTGATATGGCATGGCATTCCAACCTAATACAAGATGTACGCTGGTGTGTTTTGAAATCCCTGCACTGCTTCTGGACTTCACACTGTTTATTTTAACTAGTTTTGTTCTGCGTTATGTTTTAACATTTTTATATTAAGTCATTTCCTTTTCTGGTTTTATGTCTTGCTTTGTGAAGCCCTCCAAAGAACTTTGGCTACTGAAACATAACAAACAAACACACCTGCAGTCAGAGACCCACTTCTGAGAGCCCGCATGCTGCAGGGCAGAGCACAGAAGTAAAGCGGTGGAACATGCACCTCTGGAAAATAGACTGATGCTGGCACCCTTGCAAACAAGCCAGAATGTTTAGGAGAAGCTGTGTTAGTTGTCCGGGGAATGTATATGCACATGCCTGGGGGAGAGAGTGTGTGGAAGCCATCACCCCTGTCCCTCCTGCTGATGGGTAAGGACTCACTTTTCAGTGAGGACCAGCCCCCGTGGCTCTGGGTGAGGGGTACTCTCTTTGCACCTTTCTTGCCTGCTTGGTGACAGACATCTGAACAGGAGATGCAAAGGTGGGAAACTTGCACCAACCCTGTTTAATGTTGTCATCTGCAGTGAATTAAGACAGGGTATCATTAGATGTACATTTCAGTGACATTGCATGTTTTTGGAAGTGAATACCCTTCCACAGATGTTTAAGATCAGTCTTTTTACATATTGTGGTTATGCTGTACTTTTACATTCCAAGGTTTTGTATGTTCAAGTATAAATATGAATGTGCTTTGGTTTCACTTCCCTTCCCCAGCATCAGGAAGCTGCCATAAGCCCTGAAAGGAGGGAGCATTAAAATTCTAGGATTTCTTTTTGAAAGATAGCTTACGAACACTTCGACCAATTTGAGAAAAATGGTAGAAAGGCAGATCCTGGCACAGCCTGTGTTACTCCAAGCAAGTATCACTGAAGACCTCAGAAACCATGGCCTTGCTTTTATCAAGTATCCTGTCCCAGCATTCAGGACTTAACTTTTTGTACCTCCCTTGCCTCAAGGACTACTGAAATTTCCTGCTGGCCCTGTGTTTGTGATTCCCAGGAAAATCTGTTGGTTCTCTTATTTGGAAGGGTTTCTGCCTTAAGGATGTGGCTGTTGAGGCAGCAAAGAGTTACATGTTACTTTGTCCTGAGCAAACTTAGAAAACATGACAACAGTGGAACATGGGGCAGTGGTTATATTCTAACTTGGTCCTGGTTTTTTGGTCCTTGTGGTATTTCATTGCACATCATTACACAGCTAGTGTGAAACTACAGTGAAATTACAGCAACATTCACTAACCTGGCTAGGGGTTCTAGAAGGGGCAGTCTGACACCTCTGGAGGGCAGCAGGTGGAGAAAGCTGAATTACAATCAATGGCACCAGAGTAGCCAGCAGGGAAGGAGCAGGTATTCCCCCAGGCAGTAGCTTGCTCTCCTGTCCCCACTTTTCAAATGTTCTTCCCCAGCTGTGAAATGCACTTTTTCCTTCTGTTGTACCTCCCTCCAACTTATTTCTGGAACTGCCCTCTGCTGAAGGTTGGCTGTGTTTTTGTGCTACTGAGGAAAGTGCCAAAATCAACTAGCATTTCTTCCACTGCTTAATGAGCCCTGTGATGAATAGTTCCTTTCTGTTCATAGTAAATCAAGCTTGGTCAATGCAGAAATGATTTTTTTCATTCAGGAAGAAAGTGGGGTGTCTATTTAGGAACTGAATACTAAAAGTCATCTTTCAGCTATCTAGGTGACATTATAACAAAGCAGTATGAATAACAGTAGGAAAAAACATTAATGAAAATTACACTACCTGAGATGCTATATTCTGCCCTGGTAAAAACCAGCCAGCCAAAATATGCCTAGCTGTAAGAAACTTGCATTTTTGTTCATTTTTATGAAGTTAGTTTTTATTTATTTATTTATTTGCATATTTATAGCTGCCTATAACTGCCCAAAGACCTTCCTGGGTGACTTACAGCATATTGAACATATATATACACATAGGAAATTAAAACTAAAAGATTAAAATCAGCAATACAATAGCAATATAAAAAGGCCACCACATTCATAAAGGCTAACTATTATTTTTTTTGAGACATCTGGCAACCCTAGGTGGGATATTTCTTTGTATGGTAGAGTGTTGCAGTTCATTTTTTATTAAGTCATCCATCTCTTTAAATTGCCATGTCTTGAAAGATGGAAGATGTCTATTTCTGTGATGATCTGAGTGGTAGTTGATCTCTTATGAAAGTGCATTACCAAGTGTTCTCTGTTTTCTTCAGTGAGTCGTGACAGCAAAAAGCACTTTGCTTGCTCAGCATAAAACCTGCTCTTCAGAGACTTAACAGAGGCAATTGGTTGACTTGAACAGTCTCAGTGAAAGTCACTAAAGATTCCCTTTTTGCTTGTTTAGTATTCACTAGTTACTTTGAAGGAATTTTTTAATGGAGACTGAAGAAAATACCATGAATAGATAATAGCGCTGAAAAATAAGCTCTGTTGTGGCTCATTATATCAAGGCAAATAATTGCTGTTTTTTGCCATTTTTCTATATTTCTCTTTTATGGTCAGTAGGAATGGATGATAGCTAAAATACCAGAGCTTGCTGTTCTTATGAAAATAAAAGATGCTTGCTTCTACATTTTCTCAGATGGTTACATGATGGAGAGAAAAATAGCAGAAAGGTACCAACTATATGGAAGCTATGAATAGCCTGTAATGTAGATCCCTCAAAAGAAACAAACAAGTTTTAATGATATACCATATTTTTCGCTCTATAAGATGCACCTGACCATAAGACGCACCTAGTTTTTAGAGGAGGAAAACAAGAAAAAAAATATTCTGAATCAAATGGGCACATAATCACAGGCACATTCCCCATCACTTCCCCATGGGCTGCACATCTGACAGGCTTACTACACACACATATTCGCTCTATAAGATGCACAGACATTTCCCCTTACTTCTGAGGGGGGGAAAAGTGAGTCTTATAGAGCAAAAAATACGGTAGTTTCTGTGCTGAAGTATATCAGAGCCAAAGCAAACATTACTTGAAATCTGACTCATTTTTCCCAGGTTTTAGGCTAGAGTAGATGTAGCTCCCCCATTCCAATATTAAGGTTCAGTCTGGTAGGTACAGTCTCTCTTACTGTAGAGTAAAATAAATACAAGAAGACAATATGGATTTAAAATAATCTACGTTTTGGCCAATTCTGGCTGTCTTTCTTTGTGTGGTTTATTGATATGATAAACAGTATAGAACCTTTGTCACCAGGATGCCATTATGTTTGTGCTTTGCAGATGTTTTAATGAGGAACCTAAGATCAAACTCTGTATTTACTATCATTCTGTATTTCTGTATTTCCATTTAATCCCATCAGTTTATGGTCGTTCTGTATTCTTACTGGGGAAAATGCATTCTGGGATCCCCAGAGGGCTATGCCCTTTTCCCCTAACCTTCACTCATTTACTGGTTCTCCAGCTTTTGTGCCATTTGCTCACCATTCTGAAAGGTTGAAAGGCTTCCTCAAGCCTTAGTAGCATTAAGAACATCAAGCTACAATATGCTGGCTTTTTAATATTTTTGGTCCCACCCCTTGCACCTTTGGTCTCAACTCCTATTTGCTTTCAGCCCCACTCCCCAGTGGAATGTGACCTCCAGGAGCTTTCCCATAATGGAATTTGGCCTCTGGTTGAGAGATGTTCCTCATCCTTGCTATATGAGTACCTTATCCAAAATACAAAGATACTTTCTATTACGGCTTTTCCTCTGATAGCAGCTCTCCAGCATCACTTGCAGTGCTCTTTCCCAGACCTGTTAACTTTAACTGCAGTGGCCATTGTCCCGGGCTATTGACTATGCTGGCTGGGGATGATGGAAATTGTAGGACAAAACATGGGGGCATATTGGGGAAGAGTGGTTTATGTGTTCAGTGGGAGGTATGCAGATGCAACTGCATAGATCACAGATGAGATAGCCAGTGTGGTGTGCTGATGACTGGACTGGGAACTGAGGAGATCCAGGCTCTAGCCTCCCTTTGGACATGAGGCTCACCCACTGGGCGACTTTGGGCCAGTCACTCACTCTCAGCCCAGACAACGCTCAACAGAGTTGTTGTGAGCTATACAAGCTATGTTGGGCTAAGCAAGCCACCTTGGGTTCCTCACAAGAGAAAAAAAGGGAGGATATAAATACAGTCTAATTTATTATTAGGGACTTACTTATGGGAAATTGCAAAGTTCTTTCCATACATGTGGAAGCAAGAGTTAAGGCTTCCCAGTTCCATTGGGTTCCATCCAGTGTCGTGCTACCAGAAGGGAGCTCCCAGACATGGATTCCTCACCCTTGCAGTCCCAAGAACCCCCTTCACTAAATGCTATATGGAAAAATCAAGGGACCCTGCTGAGTGAGGTGTGGCACAAGGCTGAGAGAAGAGGAGGATCCCCAAAGATCAGTCATATAAGTGGGAGCTCTTCCTGCTAGCCAAATGACTTAATTGGTTACAAATGATTGTGCTTTATAGCCTTCCTTTTGAGTTTCACTGTTTGCTGAGCAAACAATTATTTTGACAATGAGCACTGACTCGATTCCTGAAAATCTGATGTTCACATGAATCCAGTGGCCCTTGTATTCAGCAGCATGCTAGGAGCCTACATAAGTGGCAGTTCTTTGTTGCAGAAATTACTGCTTCCAATAGACAGAGTAGGATGAAGCCAAGGTATGGGAAAGCAACAGAGGGGGCAAGGCCAGGTTCACCCTGCAGGTGCCTGCAGGACCAGGTTCGGACTTGCAAGGAAAAGAGTCTGTCTGATCACACAGTATAGCTGGGAGACCTGGGAGGCTACATCAAAAGCTTCCTGCACTGATTAACTTTACCATAGCAACACAAACCTTTGTGGTGGCTGCATTGTGTTCCTAATTCTAGTTTTGCTTTCAATCTTGTCTACTCCTGACTCCACTCCCATCTCCATTCTGACCCCAGCTGGCCAGGTACTTGATCCTTGCCTTTGTCTCTGGTCTTGCTATGCCTTCCTTGGTATCTGCCCCTTCTTTGCTCCTCCTGGCCTTGCCTTGGTGACTGGTTCTGTCATGCTTTGTCAGTATCTGAACCTTTCCTGTTCCTGATTTTGTCTTTGCATTTGGACCTGCCAAACCTTGCTGGGTATCTGATCTTCCCTTCTCCCTGACTCCATTTTTTTTTTTTTTTTTGCTTCTCGTCCTGCTAAACCTGATCCTCGTTTGTTCCTGACTCACCTTTCTTCTGGTGCATCAGTGTCAAGATCTCCACCACCCCAGTCCTGATGTTGCAGCCATAGATACCTGCTGCCTGCATCCTGGATCTGACAGACAGTGAATGTGGTCAAGCTCTTCCCACCATGAAATTCAAAGTAAACACCTAAGCAGAGCTATCATTTTCCCCAAAGAGCAAAATAAACTAGCAAATTAAAAGAAGAAAGACTGTCACTTTTGCACTAAATTTAAATTTTAAATTCTATGAATAGAAAAATTGAAACACTTTTTCTGGAATATTTTTTGTGCAAGGTAGAAGACCTGTACAGTTCTGGTACACTTAAAAACATCAGCTACCACACTGTTGGTTGAGGCTCTGCAATTAAAAGTACAATTGGTATCTGAACCAACCACCAAGTGAATAATTTCTTTGGTGCAGATTAGCTCTGACTTCTCTGAACACAGAAGACTGAAGCCTTTCTGAGGGCTGTATACATTTAAACTCCCTTCCCTATCAGCTATGTTTGGTTGATTAACCATGTCCAAGTTCTATTTTTAGACCTGAATACCATATCAGATGCAGTAAATGAGAAAGACAAAATTGAGCAATCAGACCCAATGACACTATAAAATGCAAGATACTTGGAAGGGTGCTGAATGGATAAGGTTGCCACATCTCCTTTTTCTGGCAGTGACAGAGCACTTCTGCCTTTAGCATGGGGTGTAGAATGTGTTGCTGGACCATAACTCCCATCAGCCCTGACCAGCTAATAATGAGGGATTCTAGGAATTACAATCCAACAACAGCTGGAGGGCCAGCTGGACCCTGCCTCTGTTTCACAGCATCAAGATCCACCATGTCCCCTGTTACTACATCTCTGAATTGTGGAAAGCTGCATCCACTGGATTTGCAGCTGTTTAAAGGTACAGGGGGACTGCAGGTGGCGCAGTGGTTTAAACCGCTGTGCTGCTGGGCTGGCTGATCGAAAGGTCGCTGGGCAGGTAACAGCGTTCTGTGCACTTCAGTGTTCAGTCATGCTGGCCACATGACCACGGAGACTGTCTGTGGACAAACGCTGGCTCCTTCGACCAGGAAACAGAGATGAGCACCGCCCCCTAGAATCAGGCATGACTGGACGTAACGTCAAGGGGAAACCTTTACCTTTACCTTTACCTTTACCTAAAGGTACAGGAATCCTTCCAGAAAAGAGGCTGCCTCTCTAGCTGTGAAGTGTCCAGCTGCCATTTTACTCCTTCCATGAGGGCAATGGCCTATGTGTGCAAAATACATGGCAGTGTGAAATGTATCTAGGCATGACTGGGAATCAGTGACTGAGGTGATAACATGTGAATAATTACTGCTGCAATTAAGTATCTCTTTGTTCATCAGCCTGTCATCCAAGTGTGGACAGCTGTTGATTTGGCACTCACTGCTGCTGAGCCAGTAGAACAAGGGAAATTAATATGGGCCCAAAAAGAATGAGACAGGACAGTCCTCAGCCTTCCATCATGCTCACTTCCCTCTTCTGAAGAAGAAAAATATAATCGCTTTTAAAATCTTTGATTTCTGAACATGAAGTTTCACCACTGGCTTCTAATAAATATTGTTTCAGTTTATTACCCAATTTTCTTTGTAGTTTGCAGTAATTAAAAACATAAATTTTAAAAAAGGACTGAGGGGCCGTTGTCCTTGAAGTTTACTAGGTGACCTTAGGCCAGTCATGCTCAGTCTCAGCTGTGCAATGAGCACCTGCATTGCCTGCTGATGGCCCCACGTTTCATTCTCAGCATCACCTAGCAAGGCTGGAAAAACTGGAGAGCTGCTGCCAGTCAGAACTGGGCTAGATGGATAAATGGCCTGACTAAACAATAAAAAGCAGTCTCCGCTTCTGCTGCACATCACTCAAATTTGCAGAAAGAAAATGGTTGGGAAGTGCATGCCATGTGTGTTGCTGTAAATGATTTGGAGGAAAAGTGGGTTTAAAAAAGAATAAATAGCAATGTTCAAATGACACCTTGCTAAAATGCTCCTTGTATCATGTCGGAACTGGACTGCATCCCCTTCTAACTACAATTGGTCTTGCTGACTCAGTCACAGGAATTTTCTTAAGTCTTAGAAGAGACAAATACAGCCATTGTAGTCCAACACATCTCGAAGGTGCTGAGTTGGGAAAAGCTGGGCTAGTGAGACATTAGAATTTGAAGTCTATCTTCAGTGAGCCTTTATCCTTGTGTTTGTTCCACTTACATTATTTACTTATTTATTCAAAGTATTTTTATCCCACTTTTCAATTAGAAAGCTCCCAGAGTGGGGTAAATAATTATTAGATAGTGCCTTTTCTCAGGGTTACAATCTAAAAGACAGGAGGCAAGGAATGAGATTGGGAGACAGCGTGATTGGGGATGCTTGATTCAGTGGCCAAATTACCTGTTTGGAACCAATTGTCCTCAGGTTTGCACTGCATGTATTACAGTTACCTTGTTCTGTACATGCATGGAATTAATTCGTCTGCTGGAAAATCTTTAGAACATTTAAAAAAACTGAAATGAGTCAGAGGCTTTCTCAGAATAACTAGCTTGGGAAAGCAATATTGAATTTTCAGCTGAAATCATATTCCAGCAGTGCAAATCTCGGGGGAATAACTTGCACTTAATACTGTACTTTGCTGAAATGATTTTATTCCACCCTGCTTCTTCTGAGTTAGTGGCTGTTTGGGGCGTATGTGTGGCTATCTTCATGCTTTCAGGTACTTGATCTCCACTGAAAAAGTTGGCATCTTTGTGAATTGCCCCATGCTCATTTTTTTGTTGGTCCTCATTTCTTTTTTTGAGATACAGAAACTTGAGCTATTGCTGATTGCTACATCAGCTGGGACTGTTGGGTTGTTGGTGCAGTATGGAATGCTTAGGGGATGTATGCATATCAGAGTGCAATAAAATATAGATTTATACAACACGGTTGCCCCTCATAGCCACTTCGATTAATTTAAACAGAATATTGCTCCAAAATCACTGACAATTTGCCCAAATGCCCAGGTTTTGTTTTGTTTTAATAGGATGTAATAAATGCTCATTAATCCAGCAAGTGCTATAATGTTTGCAGCACCATAGTATCCAACTTTCTCTATTCTTGCAGTATCTTTCAGAACATTTCTAAGTTGGGGTGGTTTTTAGAGAACCTGCCATATGCAAAGCCCTACTAACTCAGTGCAGATGTGGGGAGTTTTTTCATTTGCTTGGTGGCTTAAAATGCCTCCTCCTCACTGTTGATTTCCCTGTTTCTTACAATGCCTGGTCAAACCTTAGTCATTCAGCTATTGCATAGGCAGATCCAGTTAGCCTGCTTCTTTCTATCCTTGCACATGAAGGCTGCTCTTATTCAGTGCATGAGTTGCTAGTGCAGCTGCCCCAGAGGTGATCCAGTGGATTTGAATTTGTGAGGTATGCATGGACCTGCCATTGCATTTTTGGGCTCAAAATAAAGATACACAGAAAATTCTATTACAGATGTCTCTATATGGAATATCACTCACTTATCCCATGGGGTCCTTAGAGCCCATTTCTTCTTAGAGCATGGCATTATTGAAACTTTGGGATTATCTTTCCGTGCAAGACAAAATACCAAATTTAGTATGTTTTGGAGGAGGTATTTATTGAAGAATACATTTTGTGCAAAAAATACATAATGGTTTGGCTTGGTTTTACAGCTCTGACTTCACCCTTACTGTGAGAACTGTTTGTGTTCTTACAGTATGTACAGTATGTGTTACTATTAATATCCCTCTGATGGGAAGGGGAAGATTGGGAAGAGCAGCATGTGTGAAAGGAGATCTTGTGCTAGGAGATGACATGGATTTTTGATTGCATCATTTTCTCCTGCCTGTCAGAGCTCTCTGGGCAGGCATTCTTCACAGGTTGAGCTAAGCAGACACAGGTCATTACCTTCTCTAATTATGTCCCTGTGTTTATATTAAGCATCTGCCTGACTTCCTACCTTCACATCTCATCCACTTGAGCTCTGTAAATATTTTTGCTGCTCACATCTATTGTTGGCACAGAGACACCAGCTGGAAGTTTTCTTAAAGCTTGCATTGCAAGTGTGGCTTTGTGCCAGTGAAAGCAGACCTCAGCCTGTCAGCCTTTTTTGCTGCCTGAAGGCAGATTCTTTTTCCAGTAAGAAGTGATATCTTTCTTTAAAATAGGCAGGAATTGCCTGAGGACCACATGGGCCAGAAGGAAAAGCACACTTCTTTTCTGTCATTTTTCTTTTAAGAACACAGTCCTTCTTTGCAGTTTACTTTCTTCTTCCAAAACTTGCCTTTTCATCTGTGCAAGATGCACAGGTCTCTCCCATGGCACTGATTGTCTTCAGTGGGTTTGCCAAATGTTCCAGCACAAAAGCCCTCTTTAAAATAATGATCTGGTATTTAATTGGCAGATGGTGTTTCAGATTATGGCATCTACCTGTCCCAGTGTCCTTCAAAGCTTGACATTATGATTTTCAAGCTACCCTAAACTGTGTATGCTGGAGGTGCATCAGGCAGGATGGCACCAGCGATTCTGTTCACCAGATGAGAATTACAAGAGTGACTTGGATCCAGAGATTCCCATAAAGTCTGGAGCATTTTTATAAATGCAACACAACAACTTTTGCCTGTGGGTATCTAGGTTGAACGGAACACTGCAATACAAACTAATACAATCAGAAAGTCAGTCTATTTTCAATGGATCTGTTCTAAATGTGTTTAAGTCTGGATTTAACCAGACTTGTGCCATTGTCCCAGGGCCAGTCCATGCAAAGGTTGTCCCTGTTGCAGCAGCATTTGGCTGATGTGGCACACAACACTCTTGCCAACCAGTTGTCCTTGTGCTATTTCTGTCTTTCTGTCTTGGTATTTTTCAGGCTGCTTTTTCTTATTTATTCCTGTTTCCATGCCACATTGATTCTGTTGTGTATTAATCTTGTACTGTTATAACTTGTATTGGTGAGAGTGCCTTAAACCTGGAGAGAACAGCTGCAAGAACCTCAGATCCCAGGGCTAGATCCAACCCTCTGGGCTACCCAAGGTGGCTTTATCCCCTTTAGCCTGACCACCAATCACTGAGCAGCTTTTCCACCACCACCACCACATCCTAAAAGATCCAAATGCTTCCTGTGGCTTAGTTGTTGGCAGGAAGAGCTTTAAGCAAAATGTTGGTAGTTGCTGTATTTGAAGAGCCATGTTCTTTGCCCTTGGCTCCAGCCGCCACTGAAATGTAGCCCCATAAGCTCGTCCAAATCAGAATTTGGCCTTGAAAGAAGTTCCGCACTGTTGTTGCAGGGCTACTTTGACACACACTGGCTAGAGCATAAGAAAAAGTTTGCAACTCCCAAAAGGTTGAGTGGTCCAGTCATGCATCTTTTGCATAGCATATACTTAGGACACACACTTTCTCTAGACACAACATGCTTCTCTCTCCACTCATGTGGATTGAACTGAACCCATTTTTTCAGTAACAATTTAGCTGGACTATAGACTTCTCTATGCTTCTTTGTGAACAGATGGATGGTGTGGCTTGTTGCATTTTTGTGAATGCAGCTATGAGCAATCTTCTGTGCACCCTCCAGCATAAGTGCCATTGAACTTGACGAGACTTGATGAATGGATTTGTGTGGCATAACAAATTTGTGGGAGATCTCATGGGTTCAACCGCAGGTTCAGATCCTTCCCAGTGATGGTGTGGAGTTTGCTGTGCATCCTTTGGCAAGTCACTACTCCACAGGTTTGCTTTATGCAATTCTTGGAGGAGGGATAGTATACAAATGTGCAAAGCATTTTTCTCTTTCTTGCTGGTTATACTGAATATAAGCTGGAACAATTTTTTCTTTTGTCTCAATTTAAAGTCATGGAGCTGAAGGGTGGTGCAAATTCAGCAGTGAAGAAGGAAGCACAAGACATAGTATAGTTAGAGGAGAAAAATGTACTAGATGGGGTGAAAGGGGCCTGTCCATCACTTGAATTTTGCAGACCCTGCAACTTGTCCTGGCTCATCTCAGTTAATTTTTATCTACCTGCAGCTACCTCAAAATTTGGAAGCCAGTGTGAAAACCCATTAGCCTATTCAGTATTCATTAATTGAAGATCTTTCTGGAATATTTTTCTGTTTATATGACCGCATGAATGCAGGCTGTAGTTTTTCATCACGTGTTTGAGAAATGCAACCTTTTGTGATGCAGAGCTTAACCTGTTTTGTGATATTAGATAGCAGAAACCTGGAAGTACCTGATCCAAGTTTATCTGGCAATGCCTGTGTCTGGGTTAGACCAGGTTCCCTGATATAAAAACAGAACGCCTTCTTTTTCTCTTTTTCTTTCCAGCACTGCTCCAAATGAAATGTTGAAATGTGGCCATTAATTCCCAATCCAGGATGAGGCACTCACTTTGCTAGTGTCAGTTACAAGGTGTTTAGAGACATGCCTATAAAAAGAGGTCAGCATGATTTTCCTTTCCGCTATGGGGTTAGCCTGGCACCCCTTTTCTCTCCTTCTGCCTTCTCAGTGCCTTGACCCATGTCCCTTCCTGGCAATCCTTTTTATGTAATCTATTTTCTTATTTCCAATGGGTTATCAGCCTCTTTTTAAAAACATATTTAAAGCAGAATCTGTAAACATAAGCAATAAAAAGTTCATTTGCCAACATTTCTGAAAACAAATTGAATTCTATTTTGAAATGCTGCAAAACTGGACCGGAAACAAAGGGCAAGACACGAGATTATGGTATTGGAGCTGCTAGCCAAGCAGCTCTGTAAATCAGCAAAACCAATTTTCCCAAGGTTTGACTTGGAGAGGATTAAGTCCAGAGCATGATGAAAACATTACAACACAATAAAGCTGCTCCTTTTTTTATATTTACCTTGGGATGCATCCACCAATAACCTCAAGTGAGCCCACTAACCACAGTTTTAAAGTTAACAGTTTAGTTAACAGTTTTAAAGAACAAGTAAATCAGTGCAGAAAATGTACTGGATATTCAATGGATTCAAATGCCAAGGTCTTTTTTGGGGGGATGGGGGGTGGGACTAAGAATCTGTGAAGTGTTTCTGAAAATGCCCCCTCAAATTTCATGGCACTTTTCAATATCCATATATGCCCCTGGCCCTTGACAATCTTAATTCCAGGCATATTTTCCAGATGCTTACTGACACCTCTGAAGCAAAGGGTGCCATGCTAGTTGAAGCTGCAGTCGCAGTGCTAAGTTCCTGCATGCTATTTGGATCACAAAAGGGCATGGGAAGGAGCCTTTAACTTGCAAGCCTTGCAAAAACTTGTGCCAGAGGCGACACGCAACTCTGAAGCTGAAGCCATATTGGGTTGTAAAAATCCTGATTGGCTCACAGCAAAGGCTATTAATAGCAGGTGACAGAACAGGCATTCCCAAAATCAGAAGCTACAATGTATTTCATTGCATGCATGAGGCTCAGTCAGGATTTGTGAGGAAATGAAAGTTGCAGTTGGAAAAAATTGGGAGCGTGGCTCTAGAATACAGGCACGATGGCCAGAACGGCTGCATTCTTCTGAGACTGTGGCTCAATTTGCTACCCTTACACAGGCGTGCGGGCAGATGCTTTTGCTGTCTCCTGGCAGATTGCTCTTTCAAGGATCCAGAAATGTGGAGTGTGCTTCATGAGTCAACACATCCTTGGTGCAGCTGGATCTCTGAATGTCACTGAACATTTTGCCTCACCTTTAATTGTAATGTCACTGCCACTGAGCCATAATATTAGCCCACAGGCATTAGTCCTATGTGCAGAACCAGCTGTGCATGGAGCTTGCTATATGCTCCCATCTGTCCCCTTTCAAGTGAGTCATGGCAGTCATAGACCCCATTCCCCATTCGCAAACACCCATTGGTCAGTAGGAGGTGGCCTCAGGCAACAGCATTTGGGTGTCCTGTTGCTAGTCCTGCTACAGGTCTGTTCTGTTGCAAATAAAGCAAGGGGGAAGTGAACCAGGAACACCGCTTTGATTGGCTCTGGACAAGACGCAAGAAAAGGCAGCTTTCAGACAGCAGGTAAATCTAAATCCTCCAAGAACATGCAGTAGTGGGGGTGTATTCATACAACATGTGTTAGCTACCTAGAAGCATAGCCTACCACATGAGCTAAGGCTGGAGGCTTTCAGGACCACACCTAGAAAGTTGTGCAATATGGCTCATTTTGCAGTGGGGTGGGGAAATCAGCAGAGGTCTGTACCAGCATTCCAATTTGAGCATGGGTACTCACTCACTTCAATTTGAGCATGAACTCACTCCTTCATAGATCACTGCCTTGTCGTGGCGAAGGGGCTTGTGTAGCTCAATGAAGCTATGAGCTATGCCATGCAGGGCCACCCAAGACGGACAGGTCATAGCAGAGAGCTCTGACAAAATGTGATCCACTAGAGGAGAAAATGGCAACCCACTCCAGTATCTTTGCCATGAGAACCCCATGGACAGTACCAAAAGGCAAAAAGATATGACAACGGAAGATGAGCCCCTCAGGTTGGAAGGTGTCCAATATGCTACTGGGGAAGAGTGGAGGGCTAGTACTAGTAGCGCCAGAAAGAATGAAGCGACTGGGTCAAAGCTGAAAGGACACTCAGTTGCTGATGTATCTGGTGGTGAAAGGAGAGTCCAATGCTGCAAAGATCTATACTCCATAGGGACCTGGAATGTAAGATCCATGGATCAAGGCAAGCTGGATGTGGTCAAACAAGAGATGACAAGACTGAACATTGACATCTTAGGAATCAGTGAACTAAAATGGACAGGAATGGGTGAATTTAATTCAGATGACCATCAGGCATACTACTGCGGGCAAGAATCCATCAGAAGAAATGGAGTAGCCTTCATAGTCAATAAAAGAGTAGGAAAAACAGTAGTGGGATACAATCTGCAAAATGAGAGAATGATCTCAGTTCGAATCCAAGGCAAACCATTCAACATCACAACAGTCCAAGTCTATGCCCCAACCACTGGTGCTGAAGAGGCTGAAGCTGACCAGTTCTATGAAGGCCTACACCTCCTCCTAGAATTAACTCCAAAAAATGATGTCCTTATCATCATGGGGGATTGGAATGCTAAAGTAGGAAGCCAAAAGATACCTGGAATAACAGGCAAGTTTGGCCTTGGAGTACAAAATGAAGCAGGGCACAGGCTGCTACAATTTTGTCAAGAGAATACGATGGTCATAGCAAACACTCTTTTCCAACAACCCAAGAGACGACTCTACACATGGACATCACCAGACGGTCAACACAGAAATCAGATTGACTATGTGCTCTGCAGCTAAAGATGGAGAAGCTCTACACAGTCAGTAAAACCTAGACCAGGAGCTGACTGTGGCTCAGATCATGAGCTTCTCGTTGCAAAATTTAGGCTTAAATTGAAGAAAGTAGGGAAAAGCACTAGGCCACTCAGGTATGACCTAAATCATATCTCTGATGAATATACAGTAGAGGTGACAAATAGATTTAAGGCATTAGATCTGATAGACAGAGTGCCTGAAGAACTATGGATGGAAGTTCGCAACATTGTGCAAGAGGCAGCAACTAAAACCATCCCAAAGAAAAAGAAATGCAAGGAAGCAAATGGCTGTCTGAGGAAGCTTTACAAATAGCTGAGGAAAGAAGGGAAGCAAAAGGCAAGGGAGAAAGAGAAAGATACAAACAATTGAATGCAGAATTCCAGAGAACAGCTAGAAGAGATAAGAATGCCTTCTTAAATGAACAGTGTAAAGAAATAGAAGAAAACAATACAATAGGGAGGACCAGAGATCTCTTCAAGAAAATTGGAGATATGAAGGGAACATTTCATGCAAAGATGGGCATGATAAAGGACCAAAATGGCAGGGACCTAACAGAGGCAGAAGAGATTAAGAAGAGGTGGCAAGATTACACAGAAGAACTATACAATAAAGAGCTTAATGTCCCTGACATCATGAGAAAGGCAGGGCTAGATGAATCACCAGTTGGAATCAAGATTGCTGGGAGAAATATCAACAACCTCAGATATGCAGATGATACCACTCTCATGGCTAAAAGTGAAGAGGAACTAAAGAGCCTCTTGATGCGGGTGAAGGAGGAGAGCGCAAAAGTTGGCTTGAAACTCAACATTAAGAAAACTAAGATCATGGCATCCAGTCCTCTCACTTCCTGGCAAATAGATGGGGAAGAAATGGAGGTAGTGACAGATTTTATTTTCCTGGGCTCCAAGATCATCGCAGACAGGGACTGCAGCCAAGAAATTAAAAGACGCTTGCTCCTGGGGAGGAAAGCTATGGCAAATCTAGACAGCATACTAAAAAGCAGAGACATCACCCTGCCAACGAAAGTGCGTATAGTCAAGGCTATGGTTTTCCCAGTTGCAATGTATGACTGTGAAAGCTGGACCATAAGGAAGGCTGAGCACAAAAGGATTGAGGCCTTTGAATTGTGGTGCTGGAGGAGACTCCTGTGAGTCCCTTGGACCGCAAGGCGATCAAACCGGTCAATCCTAGAGGAGATCAACCCTGACTGCTCTTTAGAAGGCTAGATCCTGAAGATGAAACTCAAATACTTTGGCCACCTAATGAGAAGGAAGGTGTCCCTGGAAAAGAGTCTAATGCTGGGTACAATAGATGGCAAAAGAGAAGGGGACGGCAGAGGATGAGTTGGCTAGATGGAGTCACAGATGCAGTTGGTGTGAGCTTAAGTGGACTCCAGGAGATGGTGGAGGACAGAAAGGCCTGGAGGAATGTTGTCCATGGGGTCATGATGGGTCGGACAAGACTTTGTGACTAATAACAACACCTTCAACTCATGTCAGAAAAGATTCTTTGGCTCTCAGCTGCTAGGCACAGCATTTTAAACATTTTCCTGTTAAGGTTCAAGAGGACCTCAGAACCTTTCCAGATGATCCAAGCACCTTTTTTCAAAGCAGATCCTCTGTGTTATTACATTCCTTGAGCATTCCAAAACAGCAATATTTCTTTACTAGAAAACTATGGATTCTATTCTGCGCTCTCACTGGGCACCTTTTTCTTGACTATGAAATCATTGGCAATGAGCAAAACAATTCTCTTCCCCATCTGCTTATGCTTTTTTATGCCACTTTATTTATTTTTAATTATATCAAATGATTCCTTAGAGGCTGAGCACTCCCCTACTTTATGATTCAGCTCAAAAACACCCCTTTTATTTAAAATAAAAAGAGTAGCCAACATTGACCCAGCTGCCCTCCCCCTGAAAATATCCACAGCAATTAATCTATTCCTTTGTGAGCACTGCAGCGTATGTGTGTGGGTGCCCCCCTTCCACTGGTTGTGGGGCAGACTAACACTGGAGGAGCCAATCATCATCTCCTGCTTCACATTTTTGGAGGCAGAACCATAAAGATAAGGATCTGCCACCATCATGCGTGCTCCCTCGCAGCAAAACTAGCCTCTCCTTCCCTCCATTTTGCAATGTTTTAATATAATTCAACACTTAGATTCTGTGTTGCATGCTTTGGAAACCTCCTGAACAACCAGAATTGCTGTGTCAGGCATGCACATGTTGACATTCTTGGTATTTTTCTATTTTGTCCTATCATTAGCCCAGTGGTTTTGGTTTGTTTGTTTTTTTGCTTGCTAGTATGGGCAACCAGTATTTTGACTGCACTGTTTCTGCTGATCTTGCTTGTATGTTTTTTTGTTCCCAATAAAGCTGAGGATGAAAGTGCTGACCTTTTAGTTGGAAAGGTATATACATTTTGTAGCTGCACATGGACATTTCTAGGGTATTTCAGCCCATTTACTGCAAAGTCAGCCTTTACAGAGGCCTCAACCTAGTGCCCCCCAAATGTCTTGGACTAGGACTCCCAAAATTCTGGCCATAACCCATGTCAGCTGGGGCTCATGGGAGCTGGCATCCAAAATACGTGGAAGGCACCAGGCTGGTGAAGGCTGCTTTACAGAGTGGGTTCTTTTGCTTATCATACTAAGCTACAGTGGGCTAATGGACTTGCAGGCTTACACCAGCTGGCACTTGATGCATGCACCTTGTGGCTTGTGTATTTCATCACCTGTCATGCTGTATGAACCCAGGGAGCTAGGCTTATGTGAGGGTTTGTTTATTCATTCATTTATTTATTTAAAACTTTTATATCGCATCACCCCATGCCTCGGCATCTCGGGACAGCTTACAAACGTAGATTTAAAAACAGTAACCCACAGGCAACTCCAGAGCGACTCATGCTTAATCTTCGTGGAAGCTACACCACCCACCTGGGTGCGCATGACATGATGCACCATGACAAGTGCCCACTAGCTCACTCTGAGAGGATCCTCAGAATGATGCCATGGCTGAGTGCTGGTTTAGAGAGCCCCACTGGACAGTCTTCCACAGCAGCAGTGTAGTCAGTGGTTAGAGAGCCAGTGTTGCATTGTGGTGAAAGTGCTGGACTGGGAACCTGGGAGTCCCAGGCTCTAGTCCTCACTCAGCCATGAAGCTCACTGGGTGACTCTGGGCCAGTCACAGGCTCTCAGCCCCGTCTACCCCACAGGGTTGCTGTTGTGAGGACAAAATTGTGGGGAGAAGGATTATGTAAGTTGCCTTGAGTTCCTTCTAAGGAAAAAAAAGTGAGATATGAATATGATAAATAAACTGACTTCTATCAAACTTGGGACTCTTTTTATTATTGGCTAGAGAAACGGGACTTTGCACAGATTTAAATATGTTTTTAAGTTATCATAAATGGAAAAAAAATGTATTTTTAATTAATGTTGTGAGCCTGCCCGAGACTTTGTTGCGATGGGGCAGTATATAAATGTTTTAATAAATAAATAAATAAATAAATAAAAAGAAAGGTGTAGGGGCTGACCCAGCCGGCTCTACGTTTTTGATGATGGATGTTGCTTTTAGGTTTTTTTTGGGATTATAATTTCAAATAAAACTTATTCAAAAAAATATGATAAATAAATACTCTTTTGCTGCCACAAGAGAGTGGGGCTCACCAGAATGCCTGCAGTGGTACCACAGGCTGGGTGGAATTGCTGGAAAACCCTGCTGTTCCAGTACTCCCATGTGAGAGCTGCCATGGGGCAAGGTCGGCTAGAGGGACTCTTTGGGGTCCTGCTGCCTTGCCAGAGCAAAGTGGCTGTGAGGTCCTGTGAGTTGGGAGCACATGAAACACAGCTTCTCCTGCTCCAACAGCTGACGCAGGGGATCCACTGCAAGCCAGGGGAGGGCAAACCCTGATTTTGCCTCTCTAAGCAAAGGCTTGATTGTGGAGACAATGTTAACTGAGAAGAAAGGGATTAAAAGCCTCTCCTGCTCATCCACTGATTCTCTTCTTGGTTCAAAATCATATAAGCCACTTCGTATGCAACAAATGAACAGATCCAGCTTTGCATGCTTGAAAGAGCCCCGAGTTTGCTGCTGTGAAGCCTTCTGGCAAAGTTATGCAGCTGTTGCCCCCGGCATTGGCCACACGGTGCTGGTCCTGTCTGAGTGAAGGGACAGACATCCTTAGACACATGGGGCACCCCTATTTGCTCACAAAGAGAGGGATCTGCCCACCTCATTCCCCTTAGAGGGTTCCTCACAACAGAGGAGTGGGTAGCCATGTAAGTTTCCCTCAGACTGCTTTTCCCTGGCTTCAGACTGTACAGACTGCAAAGCCACATGCCAGTTAGGACATCCGCCATCAAGTGACAGGAGAGGGAATTTTCAAATAGATGCAGCCCTGTCGGAAAACTGGTAATATCGCCTTCATTTATGATTGTACAACAACCATTCATGTATAAAATTAATGCTATGGTCTGTAACCTTGAGCAGATTTGGACTGAGAAGAACACTTGTTAAGAGACAAAAAAGTGGGGAGTCAATATTTTTCCAACATTTCTTTTTAAATGAATTCTCAACCGTGGCATCCATTACAATTTGGCTAGAAACCAGTGCTGCAGAACATGAAATTACTGTCATTTGAGTGAGTGAGGTGCTTAATAAGAATTATATAATGCTATTTATTTATTTTTATTACATTCTTCTGCCTCCTGATCCCAAACCAGCACCTGCTGGCTCTCTGAAAGAGCAAATCTTTAACATAGAAACAGAGTGAGTCAGAGGGCGTCTCCTGGGACATCTAGTCTGACCCCTGGCTCTAGCCAGCTCCACTCATAACATGCCTACCATGAACACTTACAATGTGATTTGAGGTAATCAGCTGAGAAGTGCTAGTGGGGCAATCCTACACCAGGAGCTGCTTTTTGCTGTCTCAAATTTCTGGATCTTGCCAAAGGAACATAATGAGCAAGTGAAGCGGCAGTGATGCCCATCACATAATTGAGTGAAGAAAACTCATACTAGACAATAAGAGATCTTTCTTGTCTGACAGCACTGCAATAATTGGAATGCCCACTGATGCTAACTTTGTCTCTTAGCAGAGTATACAGATAAAGGTAGGGGAAATGGCCAAATTATTTTAGTCATATACATTTTGTTCAGAGGACTCTAGATTCATTGGTTCAATGATCTATAGCCATCCAAGAAAGATCTATAGCCATTTCTTGTATTTGATAGCGGGATGAGTCAGCAGCCTCAGGTGACTAATTGTGGGGATCATGAAGGCAGAAGATAGTTAATTATTTAACTCATTATTGGTATATTCTTACTGCCACAGAAAGGAAAATGCACTTGAGGGAATTTCTGCCCCCAGTCCTTAAATGATTTGTCTTGCTTTGGATACTAACTTGAAGGCAGGGGCATCATTTGCTGCTCCATGTAAGCCAACAACAAGCATTTTGGGCCAACCCTGATTGATGGAAATGCAGGGCTGTTTCATATATTAGTCTAGACTTGGAGCAGTGAGCAAACCAAGTTGATCCAATTCAGAGGATGTGATTCATTGGAAAGGTGACTGCTTTGTCATCCATCCAAATGATGATTGGTAATGTGTGCCCATGTGCTTTAGCCATGCCCTTGCCAAATGCATATAAAGAAGTATAAGGAAATGGGACCTTTTATTGGGGGAAAAACGGGATTAGGCCAAGTGATGGACCAATCTGGCGACCCTTCAACTGAGTGTACAGAGTAGCCATGGATACTGGAGGCTGCATGTTATCATTACCTGAAAGCTTTCTGAAATAGTCTAGCCTATAGCTTTCAAAAGCCAGCACAGTACATAGTCATCAGAAGGTCAGGATAGGACTGGGGAGACCTAGGCCCAAGTCCTCTTGGAGTCATGAAGGTCCTCTTGGGCCCATGACTCACTCTTGGCCTAACCTATCTCACATGCGAGTTGTCGTAATAAATGTGTCTTGTCCTGATCTTGGAGAAAGGGCAGGATCAAAATGTAGCAAGTAAAGAGGGAAAAAGCCGTGGGGAATCTCATTTGAAAAAGTTCCCCAGGCATTAGGGACGTTATTCATTGTATTTGTTTTTGTTACATCTTTGTGTCACCTTTTCTCTTGAATATATAAAGAGTAACTTATTTCTCTGTAACTGTGTAGCCATGTGCGGGCTGCTCTGGTTGCCAATTTGTCTGAATAACTCTGGGGTCTTAATAGGCAGTGGCATGGTCAGGAGGATTATGCAATTGTAAGAAGCTTGTTACTCATTCATAGTCTGGGAACTGAGGATAAATATAGTCCTATTATAGCGTAGCAGCAGGTGTCTTGCAACAGATCAGAGGGTCAGGTTAGTCAACCATGCCAAAGTGAGTACCTTGTGCAATTTTTAGCCCAATGTCTAGCCCTTTGGGCTCAAGACTAAACAAAGATGTCTAGGACTGGCTGCCAACTACACATAGTTAAAATACTAAGTAACTTCTACAAGGCTACCACAGTTACCTTTGGAGGGCTCAAACTTTGGCATTCTCAGCCTATCCTTTAAAGATTGGAAGGTTATAGCTGTTTGTTCAGACTTGGGTAGCCATCTTTATTTTGTTGTCATCCCAGACACTAACGGCAAGCTTGACTGGAATAGGAACTGTTTGTCTTGCTTTGGCAGGAATGCTACAGAATGGAAAGAAGTTTGATTCCTCCCGAGATCGAAACAAGCCATTCAGATTCAAGCTTGGGAGACAAGAAGTCATTAAAGGATTTGAGGAAGGTGCTGCACAGGTATGAGGAATTCTGCTTTAGCAATTCTGAAAATAGGAACACAAATAATGGGGATTTCCTGGGTAGTGGATGAAAAAGGATGTACAACTGTAGGATTGGGTCCAGAGTGAGTTATAGTTTGAGGAAACACATTGAAATCAATGGACTTGTGGCTAATTGAAGTTGTTTTGATTTCATGGGGTCTGCTCTAATGTTAAATGTGGGTCCAAGTCATAATTTCAAGGGGTTGAAATTTGTATGCCGATTTGAATATAAAGAACTTTAGATAGGGTAAGTCAGGTTGGTCAAGAGATGCTTGAGCACTTGTCATCACCATGGACAAACTTCATGCTGGGTCAGCTTTTGCCACCTTGCTGAAAAGGCTCCTTCTGTGGTGCTTGTCGGATGGCAGATTTATTAGTAGTAGCTCCACAGAGTCAATCTAAGCTAAATTCAGTTCATGGTTCACTCCTGAATCAGCCTGGAGTCTGTACAGGGTAAAACTGTCATGTAAATAGGTCTTAAATATTCTAGGACAAACAATGAATTTGCTGTAGTAGAATTGTGAGGGGAGCACTTTTTTGCTCAGGTGTACTGTTCTTCACTCTTCCTAGAGCACCTACATTTTAAATTCTTAAAACTGAACACTTGGATATACAACCTCCAGGTGAATGTTTTCTATGTATCTGAGAAATATGTTCAGAACCAGTACTGTGACAGCCTCATTAGAGCCCCCTCAGCCTTTCCACTGTGGCTCTAAGTAGATCCTATCCAACCTTTCCCAGTTACTCATATTTTGTCATGCCAGTAAATAAAAGCTTATATTTAATGTATACTGATATACGGTTGTGAAGGACCATAACATTACTAGGATGTTGCCAAGTTCTTTATAGCCATATAAATACAGCAGTGTGCCTAACTGTCCACCCACTCACACATGTGGCAAAGGATATTTAAGTAGCAAGTACTAATTGGATCCTGTAAGATGCCACATATGCTGAATAACTTTCTGTGCTGCAGTAAAACAATGCTGAAGAGTTAAGACTTCATTTATACACAGTAAGAAACAGACAGATGCAAAGCCTACCAGAGCTCAACTATTTCAGCACTGGTGACTGTTCTTCTCAAGTGCTGACATTTAATATTACACTCAACAGTCATTCTCTGCTCCCATGACTAATAAAGTAACATAGAAACATAGAACGAGTCAGAAGGGGCTCCTGGGCCATCTAGTCTGACCCCTGGCTCCAGCCGGCTCCGCTCACAACCATGTGCATGTCTAGCCTATCTTTGAACATCCTCACTGATGGGGCCTCAACCTCAATCTGGTAGCCTGTACATGTGTTAGATTACAACTCCCATCATCCCCTGTCAGTCTGACCATTGGTTGAAGATTGTAAGATGGAACTTCAGTAGAACCATTTGCATTTTTAAAACTAGGCCTAGGCCAAAATGCATGGATTGTTGCCAAAGTATTATGGTGGCTTGGCCCAAGAAGCTAACAGACCTGGATGATTTCCTGAGGGCTCCTGTTTTTAACTCTGCCCAGTATGGCTGGTTCTTCCATTGTGGGATGCAGAAATGCCCTGGGCAGTTGGCACAATTGCCTGAGCACAGTTGCTTCTCCAGAATAATAGAGTCATTATGTCTCCATGGTATATCCTAGAGCTGTGAGCAAAGAAACTGGTTAGAGCATGCCTTGAGCACAGATAGAGGAAAATTGCCCAGTGAATGCAATTGAACACTGATTGTGTGTACAATTCTTCAGAAGGAGTGAAGGTAGCTCAGAAATTTGACTCCACTCAATGCCATCCTGCAGGGCTTCTTAGAGTCCTTTGTGGCTTTCTATACACTGGACTTAAGGAGGCTGCAGAACCATCAGATACCTACTTTGAGAGGTTTGCAGTGCATTTCCAGGTTTTAAAAAAGTATCTTACATCCACTTAGATTCCATTGTTTTAATCAGTGAATCATTACTTTTAATGTACTGCGAAGTTTTATTGTATGAGTGTCACATGGTACAAGCTGTTGGCAAGGTGCATGGACAAGTTTGTGCAACCACATCCACACTAGATCTTTGCCCCTTGTAACATATCAAAATTGTCAGGGAGGAAACAACAGCTGGGCAAGTGATTGATGCCTCTCCATGAGGAGGAATGTTCCCAGGTCACCCAAAAGAGCTGATGGTAAGACCACTCCTAAAGAAATCTCCCATGACCCCAGGTGATCTTAACTTTAGGCCAGTAGTGAATATTCTTTTCCTGGTCAAGGTCCTTGAAAGCATGATTACTGACCAGTTCCAGACAGATAAGTGATTATCTAGATCCATTTTAGCTGAGGTTCAGCCCAGGTTGTGGTATGGAAACACTAGTGATCAGCCTTTAAGATGATCTCTCTTACAGAGAGCTAACAGGAATGTGACCCTGTTGGCTTTCCTTGGTCTCTCAGCAGCATTTGATCCATCAGCTGTGGGTAGCCTTCTGTGGTGATGTCTGAGCTGGGAGTCATTGCAGTGATTTCACCTTTTTTGGCTACCTAGATGAAGCAATGGGAAAGGGGGTGGAAGGAAAGGAAACTGGGGTGCCATTTGGATATAGCATAAGCCACCAGACCCAGCCTTCTTCCCAGCATGCCCCCTTCCCTCCTCTCTGCGGCTGATTTGTGACCTTGGAAAGGTAGCACGTGTGGTTCATGCCAGTTGGGTGTGTGGGGGAGGGTGGGCTTAGCCTTCCAAGTCTTCATACCAAAGTTGCAAGACTTCAAAGCTAGGACTTCAAACAATCCTATCGTGATGTCAGGAGGCCTTGGGATTGCAGCCTAATTGTGTTTAACTTAGTATGTTCTAATTTTGACTTGTTTTGGAGAACAATAACAATGATTTCTGACATTTCCTTTTGCTTCTTATTTTCTCTTCTCTTCAACTGCCAGATGAGCCTAGGACAAAGAGCAAAGCTCACCTGTACACCTGACATGGCATATGGAACCACAGGCCATCCTGGAGTCATCCCTGCAAATGCTACTCTGATTTTTGATGTGGAGCTGCTTAGGATAGAGTAAACTCAGGCCACTGACTGACAGCACCTGTTAATACCTACCCACTTTTTCCATCTTCCCATTTAATGGGAGAAATTCTACTGGAGTTCTTGTCATCTTCACTTCAACTGTCAAGCCACAAGAATGTTTGTCCTGAAGTTGTTTTCTCACTTTCTCCCTTCCCGTTTTTTACTACTGTTGCTGGTGTGGGTATTTGTCCCTGTTTAGGTGCTTCTTTGTTGTGGACTTGGGAGTGGTGGGAAATGGCTGTAATATTTTTGAGTTGTACATTTTATTTTAATTTGCATGTGAAGCTTCACAATGGTGATTAGAAGGATATATATAAATTTTAAAAACTATAAACAGATTACTTATTGAGAAACCACTGCCTTACTATACACTTAAAAGAATTCAACACACAAGGGTGCTCAGACATCAATTGTACCATTTGTGGGCATTAGCCAAACCAAGTTACCTGCGCTGCCACTTTTTCTTCCACTTGTATGTTCTGCTCACTGCTGTTTTAAAGAAAATATCTCAAATGAAATCTTTCCAAGAAAACAAATAAAATCTTGATATGCATTGCTTTTATTTCTTTTTCCTCCTTGTTTTCAACCTACTGTAGCAAGAATGATTTCTTGGTCTCCAATTGCATTGTTGTGATTACTGAATGGTTCAGTCTGATATCAGAAATAACCACCAAAATATTGCTACAGATTTGGTTTAGAGATGCTCAACCCACGGGCCTCATTTGGCCTTACAAAGGCTTAACTGCAGTCCCCCGACCACCCAGCTACTGCAAAATCCTTCCCCGCATCTGCACTACTACTAGCACTGAGAAAAGAGTATCTTTTTCAAAATCCCTGTATATAACCACACGCAAACATGCATGTGTAGCTATATTCAGCACCCAGCCCACTGTCAAATGTAGCTCACAGGGTCAAAAAGGTTGTACATCCCCAGTTGAGATAAGTAAATGTATCACAAGTTTAACTGGAATTATGCAAATTACTCTGCACTGAATATTTTTAAAGCTGCCTATAGCTGAGTTTCTCCTTCATGGATCACTGCCTTGTCATGGCGAAGGGGCTTGCGTAGCTCAATGAAACTATGAGCTATGCCGTGCAGGGCCACCCAAGACGGACAGGGTGGCCCTGCAGAGAGCTCTGACAAAATGTGAACCACTGGAGAAGGAAATGGCAACCCACTCCAGTATCTTTGCCATGAAAACCCCATGGACAGTACCAAAAGGCAAAAAGATATGACGCTGGAAGATGAACCCCTCAGGTTGGAAGGTGTCCAATATGCTACTGAGGAAGAGTGGAGGGCTAGTACTAGTAGTGCCAGAAAGAATGAAGCGACCGGGTCAAAGCCGAAAGGACACTCAGTTGCTGATGTATCTGGTGGTGAAAGGTAGAGTCCGATGCTGCAAAGATCTATACTCCATAGGAACCTGGAACATAAGATCCATGAATCAAGGCAAGCTGGATGTGGTCAAACGAGATGACAAGACTGAACATTGACATCTTAGGAATCAGTGAACTAAAATGGACAGGAATGGGTGAATTTAATTCAGATGACCATCAGGTATACTACTGCAGACAAGAATCCCTCAGAAGAAATGGAGTAGCCTTCATAGTCAATAAAAGAGTAGGAAAAGCAGTACTGGGATACAATCTCCAAAATGACAGAATTATCTCAGTTTGAATCCAAGGCAAACCATTCAACATCACAATAGTCCAAGTCTATGCCCCAACCACTGGTGCTGAAGAGGCTGAAGCTGACCAGTTCTATGAAGGCCTACACCTCCTCCTAGAATTAACTCCAAAAAATGATGTCCTTATCATCATGGGGGATTGGAATGCTAAAGTAGGAAGCCAAAAGATACCCGGAATAACAGGCAAGTTTGGCCTTGGAGTACAAAATGAAGCAGGGCACAGGCTGGCACAATTTTGTCAAGAGAATACGATGGTCATAGAAAACACTCTTTTCCAACAACCCAAGAGACGACTCTACACATGGACATCACCAGACGGTCAACACAGAAATCAGATTGACTATGTGCTCTGCAGCCAAAGATGGAGAAGCTCTACACAGTCAGTAAAAACTAGACCAGGAGCTGACTGTGGCTCAGATCATGAGCTTCTTGTTGCAAAATTTAGGCTTAAATTGAAGAAAGTAGGGAAAAGCACTAGGCCACTCAGGTATGACCTAAATCATATCCCTGATGAATCTACAGTAGAGGTGACAAATAGATTTAAGGAATTAGATTTGATAGACACGAGTGCCTGAAAACTATGGATGGAAGTTCGCAACATTGTGCAAGAGGCAGCAACTAAAACCATCCCAAAGAAAAAGAAATGCAAGAAAGCAAATGGCTGTCTGAGGAAGCTTTACAAATAGCTGAGGAAAGAAGGGAAGCAAAAGGCAAGGGAGAAAGATACAAACAATTGAATGTAGAATTCCAGAGTACAGCTAGAAGAGATAAGAATGCCTTCTTAAATGAACAGTGCAAAGAAATAGAAGAAAACAATAGAATAGGGAGGACCAGAGAGCTCTTCAAGAAAATTGGAGATATGAAGGGAACATTTCATGCAAAGATGGGCATGATAAAGGACCAAAATGGCAGGGACCTAACAGAGGCAGAAGAGATTAAGAAGAGATGGGCAAGATTACACAGCGGAACTATACAAGAAAGAGCTTAACATCCCTGATAACCATGATGGGGTGGTCACTGACCTCTCACCAGACATCCTGGAATGTGAAGTCAAATGGGCCTGAGGAAGTCTGAGCAACAACAAAGCTAGTGGGGATGGCAGTATTTCAGCTAGTGGAGGTGACAGTATTCCAGCTGAACTATTCAAAATCTTAAAAGACGATGCAGTTAAAGTGCTACACTCAATATGCCAGCAAATTTGGAAAACTCAACAGTGGCCACAGGACTGGAAAAGGTCTGTTCACATTCCGATCCCAAAAAAGGGCAATGCCAAAGAATGTTCAAACTACCTCACCATTGCACTCATTTCAAATGCTAGCAAAGTTATGCTCAAAATCGTACAAGCTAGGCTCCAGCAGTATGTGGACCTAGAACTACCAGAAGTACAGGCAGGATTTCGAAGAGGGAGAGGAACTAGAGATCAAATTGCCAACATACGCTGGATCACGGAGAAAGCTAGGGAGTTCCAGAAAAACATCTACTTCTGCTTCATTGACTATGCTAAAGCCTTTGATTGTGTGGATCACAACAAATTGTGGCAAGTTCTTAAAGAGATGGGCATACCTGACCATCTTATTTGTCTCTTGAGAAACCTATATGTGGGTCAAGAAGCAACAGTGAGAACTGGACATGGAACCACTGATTGGTTCAAAATTGAGAAACGAGTTCGGCAAGGCTATATACTGTCGCCCTGCCTATTTAACTTATATGCAGAGCACATAATGAGAAAGGCGGGGCTAAATGAATCACCAGTTGGAATCAAGATTGCTGGGAGAAATATCAACAACCTCAGATATGCAGATGATACCACTCTCATGGCTAAAAGTGAAGAGGAACTAAAGAGCCTCTTGATGCGGGTGAAGGAGGAGAGTGCAAAAGTTGGCTTGAAACTCAACATTAAGAAAACTAAGATCATGGCATCCGGTCCTCTTACTTCCTGGCAAATAGATGGGGAAGAAATGGAGGTAGTGACAGATTTATTTTCCTGGGCTCCAAGATCACCGCAGACGGGGACTGCAGCCAAGAAATTAAAAGATGCTTGCTCCTTGAAAGGAAAGTTATGGCAAATCTAGACAGCATACTAAAAAGCAGAGACATCACCCTGCCAACGAAAGTGCGTATAGTCAAGGCTATGGTTTTCCCAGTTGCTATATATGGCTGTGAAAGCTGGACCATAAGGAAGGCTGAGTGCAAAAGGATTGAGGCCTTTGAATTGTGGTGCTGGAGGAGACTCCTGCGAGTCCCTTGGACTGCAAGGCGATCAAACTGGTCAGTCCTAGGGGAGATCAACCCTGACTGCTCTTTAGAAGGCCAGATCCTGAAGATGAAACTCAAATACTTTGGCCACCTAATGAAGGACTCCCTGGAGAAGAGCCTAATGGAACGAGCCTAATATCTAAAGGAATATCTAAAGAGCCTAATATCTAATAAAGTCTAATATCTAATAAAGCCTAATATCTAAAATAATGTCTGTGTCCATATATGCCCTCCCGTCCCTTACGATCGGCAGCAGATGCCCTTCTCCGGGAACCCTCAGTGAGATTAGGAGGGTGAGTATCCGGAGGAGGGCCTTCTCTGTGGTGGCCCCCCACCTATGGAATGCGCTCCCCAGAGAGGTCCCCCTGGCACCGTCATTATTTGCTTTTCGGCGCCAGGCAAAGACCTTTTTATTTAAAAGTTATTTTAACTGCTAATTTATTATTGTATTTATAGAGTTTTAATATATAACCGAGATGTACCAGTTTTAAATGTGTATTATAGATTGTATTGTATTTTGTATATGTTGTGAGCTGCCCCGAGGCTTTGTTGCAATGGGGGTGGCATAGAAATATTTTAAGTAAGTAAGTAAGTAAATAAATAAATTAATAATTTTTAAAAAATGTTGGGAACAATAGATGGCAAAAGAAGAAGCGGACGGCAGAGGATGAGGTGGCTAGATGGAGTCACTGAAGCAGTTGGTGTGAGCTTAAGTGGACTCCGGGGGATGGTGGACAGGAAGGCCTTGAGGAATGTTGTCCATCGGGTCGTGATGGGTTGGACACGACTTCGCGACTAACAACAACAAAGATCACTTAACTAACTAAACAAAATAGGTTCTTGTTTAAGAATAACACCACAGCATGCAGATGAGTTAACTACATATTTAACACCTACTGGATTTAATACCTGATAGATGTTAAAGATATAGTTGGCTTTTTGTAGACTGAGTTGCATAATAACATTGGTTCATTGCCAATTTAAGTCCTACATAATGTTGGCCCACTGAAGGAATGGGACTCAAGTTAGCAACAATCAGCCATTTAGGGTGCAATCCTGTGCATGTTTAGATAGAAAAAGTCCTACTACTCCCAGTATGCCCCAGCCAAAGTTGTAGGCTTTTTTCCTGTCTGAATAAGCATAGGATTGTACCTTCGTTCATTCGGTAATTTCAAAGGCTTATTCTATGTAGCCTTACAATGGATTCTAACCCAGAATGAACTGCTAGGGTAAACTGATGATGCATGTAAACTGTTACTTTTCAACAATATCGTAAGTCTTTTTACCCTCTGAAGAGCTTACTTAAAGCAATGAGTTTGCCATTTTGCCTGCCTCAGTATGCTGGTCTTAATGTTACAGCAGGAGAGCAGGGCAGATGGCTAGACCTCTGCAGCAAAAGCCAATGCACCCAGCTCTTCTCAGCAATGGAACAATAGAAAGGGAAACAGCTCCAAGCAGCTGGGAGAAGGCACCTTGAAATTAGCCTGCTGATGATACTCTCAGGGCACATCAGATTATTCTTTATTACAGCAAACTGCTTGGGGAAGATGAATCATGCAGATACATTTCAGAAAACGGAAACCAAAAATACAACATGTTGAAAAGCATTTTAACAGATTCAATTCGGCATTTAGTTCCATAAAATTTTACACATTCTTCTGACCATAGTGGTCAAAAGGTTATAGAAATGATGTATAAAGTTTTGTACAAACCTCAGAAATGTGGAAAATTATCAACAACAATATGCCAAGAGGCTACTCATCATTTTAATGTACCAATATTTGTAATTATAACCAGTGGCTTTTACTTCCAAAACTGGATTTCCTCAAATGGCTTACACGTCAAATGTAAGAACTAAAAATTCAACTGGACATAGATATTTGGGGGGTAGGGAGAGCTTAGTCTAGAGACATGGTGGAATTTTTTAAAATGTCCAAAAGAGCCAGTTGCTCATGAAGGTTAAGAGTCTTATTTTGGTGGGTCTGTGTTTATCCCATATTTTTCCTTCAGCAGTTTGAGTTGCTCTTCTTTCTTCTTTGTATCCATCTTTTGGAATGCCTGTAATACAAACAAACATTAATAGATTTTTTTTAAAAATAATACTATTTTCTTCTATCAATTCCTTAAGGTAAGCTCACTTTAGGTACTGATTTAACTGACAGTCTTCTCAAATATATCATATGATTACCAAGAAATCAAGAAGCTATGTTCCAAAATAGAAACATGCCTTTAATTCCACAAAAACTGCCAGGTGTTCAGAAAAACCAGCTAACAACTTCACTCTGAACAATTAGCCTGCTGTTAGGCCAGGACTGATTTTATTTCCCAATTTATAATAGTCTACTATAAATTTATAATAGCCTAAAATCTCTCTAAGCAGCTAACAACATTAAAAACAGGACAACAGTACAATTTATAAGTACAAGGGGAAGTGAGTGGGAACAGAGGAAGCCTGTTGGTATCAGAGTGAACTTTTACAATCAGGTGTTCAAGTCAGGGTTCAAAAAATCTTTGAAAGAGGATAGTTTTCACCTGGTGCTGAGATCAAAGTAGTGACAGCACCAGGCAGATCTCTTTAGGGGGCGGGGCAGCCACTGAGAAGGCCCTTCTTCTAATTGCCATCCTTTTTACTTCTGTTAGGGATGGCTCTTTCAGAAGGACTTTATTCCTGAATGGGCGAGTAGCAGTATACAGAAAAATGTGGTCCTTCAAGTGACCAGGTCCCAAGTTTTTTAGGACTTTGTTAAAGCAAGCACTTTAAATTAGTCCTGGACTTCAATTGGCAACCAGAATACAGAACAGGTTTCTTTATAAATCCTAAATTTCTCTAGGATTCCCATAGAAAGCAAGGTAGTGGAGAGTTTGCTGCCCCATACCTGTAAACATCTATTTTAGCAAGCTTATAAAACCCATCTCTCATCATGATCTAAGGTCAAAATAAATTCCAGGCAATTGGACTTTGTAAATTAGGAGATGGAACATCTGGGTTGTTTTTGTTTCAGGCCATCAAATATGCCTTAAAAGCTTAACCTACATATGTATGGCCAGTAATATTTCCCTTTGAATGTTTAACTTCTGTGGACCTATTTGAAAGGGCTACTGTCTGAATGGCACCTATTAATGCTCCCATTAACAATACTGATGCAAAACCTGTAGGAGACCATTGGGTGAGATGGTGGCAGAAGACCACTGCACCTGACTCTCTGAAGGTTTCAACCAAAAGGAGTGGGGTGTGGTAAGTACACAGAGGCCCCTTACAGGACAATATTCATGATTCCTTTTGATCAGGGTTGGCCCTGTGCCATTCTGTTTTATTCATACCCTTAACTCCCAATATGCAACTTCAGTTCCTGCTTGGTTTGGAAGTTTCTCTTGTAGCTAATAGTTATAATTTTGTGCAATTCACAAAAAATTAAAAAGTAGAATTACAATTGCCTCTAAATGGAAAACACCAGAATCCCCAACAATTGAAGATTGGAAAAACAAGTTGGCAGAGTACACAGTGATGGCAAAATTAACTAATCATGTATATAGAAGACCTGAAAAATTTAATGACAAATAGAAAGTCTACTATACCCAGTAGAATTAATAGGATGTAAAAGGAAGCTCTTTAAAAAATAGTTGACAATTTATAATTGATTTGAAGTGACTGGAAAATTTGTCAGTGGACAGAATAACAACTTCCTTTTTTCTGAACTTTCATAGAGCACTGAATGATAGAAAGACAGATACTTTTGATCCTTTTAAATTTGTGGGCTTGAATGTATTCATGATACTTGTTCAAAATCCCACCTTCCATTTTTCTATATTCAATTTGTCAAAAAAAAAAAAAAAAAACCAATAACCATAATATTTTTAAAAAGTCAGCCCAATTCTCAGCTCAGGCTCAGTTTGACTTAATTTGCTTTGACTGCTTCTAATCAAATTAGACAAGCTTTAAACAGAACTGTCAGAATTAATGCTTTCTCCAGTCTTCTCCTGTTTAGCCCATATAAAGAAGCAACTAGTTCCATATTCACTTTCCTTAAATTATTCCAACATTTTTTGATGAGCAGATTGTCAGTTAAGATATGTAAAAAGTCCATTTTCTGTTCTAACAAGGGTCAAAATGTTTTGAAAAAAGCTCATTTACTTGCCCTGTTTGCATTGTAGTACAGAACAACAAGGTATCTGTTGCACACATTGAACCCTGACAGATGGTCACAAGCATTTTTGGCATCAAAGATATCTTCATAGACAACATAGGCTGTTCCTCTAGTCTCAGGGGTGTTTCCTCTGTAGGAAAAGAACAATTTTAATATTAAACAAAGGATAAGAATGACTTCTTATTCAGACCCTACATAAGGAAATTGTCACTAATTCTCTTCATCAGTGTGGTGCTGCTTTTCCCACACATAGTGAGATTATGGATTCCTACTTGTGAAAAAATGCAGTAAATTCAGTAAATATTTCAGAGCAAGCATACATTGGATAGGGCAGCAGCAGAATTAAATAAAAGAAATATACATTGGTGCATCAGATCTAACTGGTTCTAACTCAGAAAGATGTTTGTGCTGAATGGATTGCTAACTGGAATGCCAGGGTAGGACTTCAATTATACAGCAAAACTAGCAAACTATAGCAAATTCCACTCTCAGTGGCAATTCATGTTCTTCTGCTGCCGTTAATAAAATGTAACACTGCACTCAATGCACTCTTCCTTTACTCCAGCAACTGATAAAACAATGTAATAAACTTGCAGCCCTTCCAAACTCAGTGCACTTCAGACAATTCTACTTATTCCCACCCCCACCCCCTTTGCAACAGCACAGGGAGACAATTAATTTGGCTTATTCTTCCACATAGTTCATGCCAGTTTAACAGATTGGTACTATAGCACTGCTTTTAATGCTATTTTAAGTGCCCTTTGTCTGCCTTTCGAATTTACCATCATAGTTCATGCAAATCACTCCCAAACCTTGGCCTTATATAAAGACTATCAGAATAATTTTAGGCTTTTAATTTCTTCACAATAAAGTACCATGTTATGGTACTTTTGATTTAATAAAAAGCCTAAAACTTCTCCATGAAGTATTAACATGTATATTCTGACACTTGCACCGTGTGTGTTTGCATTGCTTGCAAATATATAGGCCCCTTCTCATCTACATGTCCCCTGCATAATATTCAAATCCAATTTCATGGTTTTCAGGCAAAACTTAAATTATTTTACAGGAAAAACAGTAGCAGCAATGGACCAGTTTTCAAACCACAGTAATGCTAAATCAAAGCTTCCCCATAGAGGTTCGCCTGGCGCCAATTCTTCTTTTCTTTCGGTGTCAGGCAAAAACCTTTTATTCTCCCAGTACAGTGGTACCTCGGCTCATGAATGCCTCAGTTCACGACCAAATTGAGTCACAAACAAATATTTCATAAAAATTTTGACTCAGGTTGCAAACTCCGCATTGGGTGGAGACTGCGATTGCAGCCATCTCCCCATCCCCTCAAGTGGGAAGATGGCCATGATCGTGCTGGAGGCAGTGGGGAGATGGCTGAAACCGTACCCATCTTTCCTGCATGAGCGAGCCCATGACTGCACCCATCATTCCTGCTTGCACCCGTCTCCCCCCTGTGCGCCTGTGATTGCGCCCATCTCCCCCCCCCCACCGCATGCCACGCTTGTGCACGGGGCGGGGAGGGGATCTCTGTTGTTCTTTGACACTTTGCTTCACATTTTTCTGATTAAAAAGAAATACTTACAGAACAGATTAACCTTATTTACATTGAACCTTACGGGGAAATTTAACTTGGCTCACAACCAATTTGGGTCATGACCAGAGTCCTGGAATGGATTATGTTCGTGAGCCAAGGTACCACTGTATTTTAATTGTTAATCTGTTTTATTTAGTGGCTTTATTTTAACATCGGATGCTGTGCAACCATTATTTCTATTTTTACTGTACTGCATTAATTTGTTGTAGAGAAAAAGTTTTGTTGTATAGAACAGTTTTAAATATATTAATAGTTTTCTAACACAGACTTACACTCTGATTTGTCGAATTGGTCCGTATTTTCCAAAAATATCATACATTTCTTCAGCTGTAATTTTATATGGCAAATTTCTGATATACAAAATACGGTTGACTTCAGGTGGCAGACGAATCTAAATTCAAGAAAGCATACAGCTTAGCAGCAGGAGCAAAGATTCCTATAAATCAATAATCCAGATGTAAATATTTCTAAGTTACTTATATTGTTATTATTGCTCCTAAAACTGATTGTTCCCCAGAATCTTAAAGTTCTTAATGTAGGAGTTTTGAGGAAAGAATAGATATTGAATCAGTCTGATTTAAAGCACAATCTTAAGCAAACTTGGACAAGAAAAAAGACCTACAACTTTCTGCATGCCCCAGCCATATTTTCTGTCTAAACTACCTAGAATTGCATGTTTAGCAATATAAAATTCTAAACATTTTATACAGAGCAAAATGTCCTTCAGCACGCTAATTTACAAAAGATCTGGCTGAGAATTGAAACTACCACAACAGACCTGAGCTTTTAAATATGCAGAGCAGAAGATGCAATTTAAAAAAATCAAAGATACACACAGGGTGGGGGAAACATTGCCAAACTGTCTTCTAAAGTTCATTCTTCAAAGCGCTTTTATCCCTACTGAGTTCCAATTAATATGACTCTTCCTGGGAGAAAGGTAACTATGGCTTTTGTGGAAAAAGGCAGGTAGGGGGAAGATTCATGCATCTGACAATTTAAACCATTTTCTGCTTTATTAGATTTATTTATTTATTTATCTATCTATCGCTTTATATCCTGCCTTTTCCCTACAAAGGGCTCAAGGCAGCTTACAAAGAATTCATAGTGGCTCACATCATTCTTCTTCTCCTCTCAATCTTATCCCCACAACAACAACCCTGTGAGGTAGGTTGGGCTGCAAGTCTGTGACTGGCCCACAGGCACCCAGTATGGTTCCACGACTGAGAAGGAACTAGAACCCAGATCACCTGAGTCCCAGTCCCACACTCTTAACCACTACCTCTATTACAGTGGCTCTTTATACATGTCTGGGGTAGATACATGCTTCCAGATGGCTACTCTGCCACCATTACCCCATAGCCTAGTCCTGAGTCTCCTTAAAAGTCAATAGAACTATGGGACTTGCCCCCTTGAGCTAATGGGAAGAAGAGACCACATCAACAGGTCTCCCACATCACTGCCACTTGGCCAAGGATGGTCATCTCTCACAAATATCCTTGGTGACCCAACCCTAATGCAAGTGCATACTAGATGCGCATATGGTGGATCCATTACCTCGATGAAAGCCAAAGAGCGGGTCGTCCATTCACACACCGCATACTTGGGACGGCTTACCCCATCCGTGATGCCCCTGATCGGGATGGGCAGCCCATTGCCACCGTGGGATGGCTGAGCAGCAGCAGCAGATGGGGGAAGCACTCCCGACGTCGGAATGGATAACGAGGCGGCCCCTAGGTATTCTGGACTGCAACGGCTGTCATCGACAGCCGGCAGGGCCAAGGATCGAGGCTGATGGGAGCTGTAGTCCAACGCCGCCTGGAGGGGCGGCGGGGTGAAGGATGCCGGTAGGTCAATTTCGCGCGACCCTACACAGAGAAGCAGTGCGTGTCCCGACGGCCGAGGACGGGGTGGGGTGGGGAGGGGAAATGGGCAAAATGGCCGCCCCCGACCGAGGGAGAAGGAGCCGCACTCACGTTAGCGCGTTTCGCTGCTTGCATCGCCATGGCGACGGCCTTGGTGAGGGGCCTGATTTGAGAACGAAACCTCCGTCAAGTCCGCGACCACCGAAAGCAGCACGTCGCCCCTTCTGTGCGTGCCCCGGAAAGAAGGAAAACAAACTTCCGCTTTGATAGCCTGAATCCGCTGCCCGCCTATAGGAGGGAGCGACGAGTGCAACCCCCACTTCCGGCTCCGATTAGACTCCGCCTTGTGCGGGGCAAGAGTGGTGCTCTATTCTTAGTACTAAGAGTGGTAGCGGGGTGTCAGGGCTGCTGTAACTTTGGCCACGCATCGCAGCAGGGTAAAGATTGCTTTCACTTTCCTGTTCTGAAGTACTTATGACTGTTGTCATTGCTTCCTCCGCAAAGGAGTTGTAATGCTCACTGTAACCTCTTTATCCTCTTGAACCCAAATCTTGGCTGGTTGACTCGTTCAAAGAAGACAATACATTTCTATTTATTTTGAGTAGTTATATCTCATACTTCAGTTGAGCGGAAAACATGCTGAAGTTAGGAAGAAGATAACGCTGTATTCAGAGCATGGAATTAAAAAGTGGTTTTGTTTGAAAAAAAGAGTAACGGAATAATCCTTTCACAAAGGAGACTGCAATCCTTAACGTATTTACTTAGGAGTAAGACACATTGAATTCAGTGGAATTTATTTCTCAGTACATAACACTATGAGTAACCCAAACGGTTTTCAAACTGCAATGTTCAACAGTTCCCATTAATTTTATCACATTATGCTCCAAAGCTTTCCAAACATACTCCTATGAGGACTGACAGAAAAGCTAAGGTATCAGGGCCACCTCTGTCATTTAGCACTGAATGCCATCCTGATGGCAGGATTTGAAGTCGGATTAAATCCTACACAGCTCCTCCTGTAGTCACTTAATACCTAGAAGCCGACAAAGCCATTACCAAATCACAACATAAATTCAAGGATTCAATGCTTCCTGGCACGGCTGTGGCTTGAATATATTAATTGAAGCAGGGATTCTTCCAACCCATTCGTGATTTGCCACAAGGTGACAACAGAAAACAAAAGGATTGCAATTACAAGATTTCCCCTGCTAGCAGGGAACCTGAAATGATGCAAGTACTGGTCACAGTACTAGTACTACATGCAAGTACTAGTCACTTCTAAGGTAGCTGGAACCACACTTTTAATTCTTTTAATTAATTCTTTAGTTCATAGAAAGCAATGCAGGATTTTTGCATGGCTGTGATTGAAAAACAGCATGTCTCTTCCCAGACAACCCTGAGCGGCAGCAAATTATGAGGTCTATGCCTTCCCACTGTACCAATAAGCAGCTTATATGACAAGGATAAATCACACATGCAAATTGTGTATCAAAGGTGTTAAGAGCACTATGTGCTATGCTTGACTATGTATTCACATTGAACAAAAGTAGAAAGGTGGAGATACTGTTTGGCTGAAATGTTATATTGTCTGGCAAGCTTTGCATGAATAGAGAATGACCAACCATTTTGTGGGGTAAGAATACAGGCTTCCACTACACCATTTGCAAAACTCTTATCATTGAGGCCGAATTTATTGGGGCCTATTTTTAAGTCATATGCAATGGGAAGCCCTCAAAGTTGTTTGCACTGGTACTGATGGGCAATTAATCACCCTGGGGTCATGGCAGCATCCCATAAAAACAGGGATGGAAAAAGTGTGTTCTCCTTCCAGATGTCTGCAGTTCCATCATTCTTCATCATTGCCTGTGCTGGCTAAGGCTGATGGTAGTAAGAAATACATCTATGCTAATTGCAGAAAGGAAAAAGTCAGGCAATTCCAGTTGACAGCAAGTCTTGCCTTTGAATTCGAAAAAGAGATGTTGTGGCATTCCAGATGTTGCTGCACTACCACCCCAATCAGCCCTAGCCAGTGGTAAGGAATGATGGGAATCTCAGCCCAATAACACCTGGAGGACTGCAAGTTTCTCAATGCTCCTTTATCAGGTTATGGCCAGGGCATGTGAGTGTTTCCGAGCTCATGGAGAACGGCAAAGGAAGACACTAGCTGGTGAGGACCATTTTGTTAAGTCTAAATTGCCTTGTACAAAAAGCAGTGTGTTGTGGCCCAAGGGTAAATTGGAACGTGAAGCCCTGCGCTTCCTTATTCACAGCTGCCCGGAGACAGAGCGATTTCCACTGGATGCTGCTAAGGAGCATTTCTTGGCAACGTCTTGTTACCGCGCAAAGTTGCTGCCTGCCTGCGCTCGCTCGCCCTGTGTATCCCCCTCCTCACCCACTGCGCTGGAAATACTGGTTTTCCGGCGACGTTAGCAACACAGACTTATTATCAGATTAACTATAGCTCTGAAGAGGCAACTTCGTGGTTCCTTTTGACTCCCCTTGCCTGCCTCTCCTCCTGTTGCAGAAGCGACAGCTGCCCATAGCGAACAACGGAGAAAATCCGAGATTTTACTGGCGATTTGACGGGCACAGCACAGTTTCCTTGTTCCGTTCAGAGACCAGCCGCATGCCTTTGGGAAGCCCGCAACAGAGTGTGAAACCAAGAATCCTTTCCTGCTGGTGCTCCATGCTTGTTCAAGCCTGCCTTAACTCTCTTCAACTTTGCAGTCCCGTAGTTCACTTTCTTAAATTTTCAAAAAAGTTATATTTTACTGCAAAATATATTGAAATCCCTAAACAGTGAAAGAAGCAATCTTATGCCTAGACAGAAAAAGTCCTACAACTCCTTGAATGCCCCAGACAGTCATACTAGGTGGGATTTGTTCCTGTCTAAACACGCATAGCGTTTCTCCCTAAATGTAGTTTGCGCCTCAGTTATGCTACATGCATGCTTTAGGGAGCAATTCTGGGCATGAAAAAAAGGCTCTACAGCTTCTCATATTCCCCAGCCTTTCTCTGCCCCGGGGTTAAGATCCACGCCACGCACGCACGCACAGGTCGCAGCCAAGATCGATCTAGTTAAATTGTCGCAGTTCAAACGCATGTCAAGTTCTCGTTTCGGTTCGCTTCGCTGATTTGCACGCATACGCGTAGCGCTGAGACTGCGCGACGTTAGGCCTGTCTAACTTTTAATACTTCTACGGTTTACAAGAAAATGAGGCGGCGGCTTTAGCTAGCAGCGTTGTGTGCGAGACAATATGCCGGGTGGGAAGCAGCAGCGGCCCCGGCCAACAGCTTCCGCGGAGAAGAGCGGCAGCAGCCAGTGGGTGATCGTAGCTCCAGGTAACTATCCTCTTAGATTTTCCCTTCTCGCCGGGAAAAGGCCGCTTGCCCCGGGCGAGAAACTGAACTCCTGCAGGCAGTGGACTTTCTACTTTCTTCTTTACTGATTGACCTCCTTTCCTTCGCGGCTAGGGAATCCTGGGACTTGTAGTTTTTTTCGGTTTAAGCATGCATCGTATAGCACTCTTATTCTCAAAGGTTGTATGCTAGCTCACGTTTCTTTTCGAAGGAAAGTCCCGCTGGTTCACAGTCTGAACATTAAAAGCACATGGGACAACCCAGCACTTGAAAGGTAACACAGTGCAGCAAATGCAAGAAGCATTGAAAGCATGCTTCTTCGGAGCACCCCAGCAGGTTGACTGCAAGGTGCAAATGAAGTGAATCGAGTGCAAAGCTGCCACTATTTGCCTCCAGAGGCAGCGAGGCCGGTGCGTCAGACTACCATTTGAAGACATGTCTGTTGTCACAGCTGGTGAGGTCCGCTGCAGTAACTCTTCCTCTGGAAGAATACTCTTGCTTTGCAAGAAATGAGACGGAAGTACAAAAGTGCATAATCAGAACTGACCTTGATTGTTTTACTGTAAAGTTTTCCCTAGAATCTTATCATTCAGTCAGATGGGTAGTTAGTCTTACAGAAAGTATTGTAGGAACTGGAAGCATTTGTGTGTTTCCTTGAATGCTTTTGTGTGCCTTTGCTCTTAATCATCTTATTGATAAAGTCCTGGTGGCATGTTCAGCTAATGGTGTTTTCATGCCCTTCGGTTTGTAACTGGCATTGGCCTGGATCCAAAGAACTGCACTGCATAGTTCTTGCATCCCTCCAAGAGCCTCCTTCCATGCTGTGCACCAAGTTGCTTTTGAAGCAAAGTGGAAGTTTCTTAAGCAGTTCTCTGCTTTGAAAAGAAGATCTCACACAGTTATGTCAAATACTTTTATGGGTTAGGACAAGATCCTGCCTTTCCCATGCATGCTGCAAGCTGCACATGTAACATGTTGTTATTATGAGGCCAATAAACTGCAGAATGAATTAACATACAGTGAGTGGAACAGGTCACAGAATGGCAATGAGGTGCATTTTCCCCCCTTGCTTCTAATCTTTCTCTGTTGTCCTCCTCTCTTAGTCTTCTGCAGTTCCCATTTAGTCTCTGTTTGAGAATGGAAAGTAGCATCTCAGACTGCAGCTGGAGGATGCAAATACCTGCTTGTAAAAATGTAGCACATTAGGGCCAAGGAAAGGAAGACTCCATAGAGGAGGGGACAAGAAATGTGAGACATGTCTTGTGTGCCCACAGGCCTAAAAAGTCTCCTACCTCTGGCCTAGCATGTTCCTTTGGGGCTATTTTCTAGGTCCATGGCATTTATGAGTGCTTTTTATGTGAGGGACATTCAAAAAGTATCCCCTATTTGTTATATGAAGTGCAGCAGTCTATTCTGTCATGTTACTTTTACTGCGTCACTCTGCTTTTCTCTCTCTGCTTAGTAAATCCTGTTGGACTATTGATTAAGGATAATATAAATTCAATAATGAATGAATGAATGAATGGGCAGGTTAGGACTATGATAGGGGATGAGTTTCCAGGCTCTGGTCCTCTCAGTTGTGCTCTCCTACTGCCACCTCGCCATCTCCTTGCCACCTGTCCATGCATATTTGCCATGGGCACCCACGTGGGGAGAGGTCTTGACCACTGCTGTTATCCAAACTTTGTCTTCTGGCCTCAGAAAACATGGAGTGAGCCAAGGAGGGAGAACTAGTATCACGTGGTGGTTAGATTGCTGGGCTGGGGTTTGGGAGATCGGAGTTGTTTTTGTGAATATAAAATGGAGATAAGGGAGACCCTCAGGCTGCCTTGGGTTCCTTTCATGAAGAAAAAGGGTGGGATATAAATAATGCAAATAATAGCAGAGGCAATGTTTGGTTCACAGTGATTTCAAGATAAAGCTAGAAGCATGGCAAAAGAGGGGCAGGTGGCCATCCCATGAAGGCAGCCTGAACCTGAAATTTATGGAGGGAACCAGGGATGGCTGGATGGCTCTCTCCAGAACTTTTATTTACTTTTGGGGCAAGAAGGTGAAATTGGGCCCAAGACATCTCTTTAGTAAGAGTTTGCCTAAGTCAACCAATTGCTGGAGGTGTAAGAGCACTAATGTTTTGCTTATATGTTTTGGCAGTGCCCAACAGTTGCTCCTTTTTGAGAGGAGGTCTTAATACAGATTAACTTTGTATTGGAATATTCTCTAATATTTATTAATGTGTATTTTGTCTTCAACTATTTAATCTGTAACTTGGAAGTTAACACAAAGTAAATGTGAATGGATTTCCACAGCCTTATCATAGCTAAGACTGATGTTACAGCATTATCCTCCTATAACACAAAGGACCTATCAACTCTTTCAACATTTGAATTTAAGCACCACTTATAAATGGATAAATCTGTAGATATTTAGTCTGCCTTTTTGCACATAACTATTTCTGTTAATAGGTGGATTTTCATATGCTCATATGGCTACATTCCATGTGCATTTATGGTAGATATTTTATTCAGATTTATGTGAAAAAAAGATATTTTTCTTGTTAAGATTTTGTTTTGTCAATTCACAATAAAAATATTTAAAAAGGAAGAAATCAGGGCACTGAGCATGAAATATTGTGGCCACTCCACTCTCCTCCCTCTGTGTCTGTGAATAATGGTGATAGTCCAGTGAAACCCAGTCTCAATGTCTCTCTCCACATTGAGACTTATTTAACAGAAGATTGCATCCAAGAGGCAAGGCATAAGCCAGGGATGCTGGGAGTTGTACTCCAAAATGTCTGGTGGGTACCAGCTTGGGGAAGACTGACTTAACCAGCAGCTCTTTAAAGCTAGAAGGGGTAGTTTTTGAATGAGGATGTTTTTAAGGCAGGTAGACTGGCTCTCACATGACCACTTACATTTTTCAGTATCTGCTACTGATCTCCCGAAAAAGGCAGGCTCTGGGCCTTTGTTTACAAGGCTGCGGAATCCAAGTACAGGCAAGTGCAACATTTTCAAATGCCATGTTTCTTTGAAGGGCAAATCTTGAAAACTCTAGTGCTTGAAATGCTTGTTGGGGAGTTTCCTTTCTCCTGCTTTTTAACAGTAACATTTTGCTGGACAGCTGAGTCAACCTGCAGGCTTTTCTTCTGTTCCACAGTTGATTGGACTTTTATATAGTAATTTCAGAGAGCAAAAAGATCAAAATTGAAACAAAAACAAAGATGCCCCTGGACAGGATTACCTTTGTCATCTTCGGAGAAACAAGGCACATTTTAGTCCTAATCACATTTAAGTAAAACTTTGTGTATGTAAATTTAAAATTGTTGTCATAGTCCAGAGGTGTGTATTCGGCCTCTGTATTTGCTGGGGTGGAGGGGTGCAGATTTCTCAAGCGTAGCTGGAAGCAAAAATTGGTTGCTGCTTTGAAATTCTTACTTGCTTAGCCTGCTTAGCCATAGCCATAAGTGCAACTGGAAGCACGAGAAGTACCTTTTTCCCTAGAACATCCAGCATCCCAAGCTGGGAGTTACACGTATTGGTGGCCATTTTATGCTGCTTGTGCAGTCACCCTTTTGCATATATTCAGAATGGTCCTGTCCATTGATTGCTTGGTCTTGTCCACTGCGGGGACCAGCGGAAATTTTTAAAATGCAAAATCCAATGTGTGCCATTAGTGGTTTTTCTTGTTTGTAACAGGACAAGCAGCCCTTTACTTGTTCAGTAGTGATGCTCATCAGCTGTTCGAAGTAAAAGCTTTTTGTGAAGAATACCGGTCATGGTTCATAGGTCAAACTGTTCAGAGTGGTGAGTACGACCTTCCCTCCTTCCTCCGGTTCCATATCGAATTGATCTCTGAGTATGTTTTTCATATGACTCAGCTGTAGTGGATGCCACTGGGGAAGTTGTCTTATGTCTTTCACTCATGGTTTCTTCTTAGATTAACCACTGGATTGTCTAGCTCTTAAACAAGCCAGCGGTACAAGTTCAAACGTCACTTTCTACAGCCTACATGGGTTATGGAATAAAAGCTGAAATGGTGGATCAACTGCAGGCAGTGTGCCCACTTTTCCCCACTTATTCCAGACAGCTCATAGTTAATCAGCTGACTGTTGTTGCATGTGAGCAACATCACTTAAACATTTTATCACTCCAGGGAACTGTGCATGAATAACTGACAGCCACTCATCTGTTTCAATACACTCCTCTTCCACTGAACTTGTTGGGGTCCTTTAGGATCTCCATCACTGCTTACTAGTGCCAATTCACACCAAGCCATATATGTATTCCAGTGACATTTCTGTGTGCTGTCACATACTTGCTCAGGATAATCACCTGAAAAACACTAATTGCAATTTTGAAGCTGCCAGGCTTTGCCCGATACTGTATTTGCAGTTCATTGTTCCTAACTTACAAAGTGGAACATTTTCTGTAGAAATATAAAGCAGAAATTTTTCTGCTTGTCACTGCTCTCAGTGTGTTGAAATCATTTGCCAATGTATTTAACACTAAACACAACTAGTAGCCATGTCATTCTGAAGCCTGCATGTGAGATTTTGGTGAACAAGATTTTTAAAATTACGGATAAATGAGTGATAACAGCAGGCAGGGGAGTGTTGAAAAGTATGACTTGGTTTCTTTTCTGAAAGATCCAGCTGGTTAAGGATCCACCCACATGGGTGGATCAAACCCTGTGCAGCAGAGCCTTTTCTTGTACTTTTTCAAATACACTTCTGCTCCCATGAAATGTGTTTGTCAGCCTCACTTTGTGGCATAACCATTATGATGGATCCACATTAATTTAGTTGTGCTTGAAGTCAGTGGGGCCAAACTTAGTCACTATTAACTTTTCAGGCTAATTGCAGTGGAATCTAAACACTGCTCATTTGGTCCACATTTTTGACATGGCTGGGAGCAGCCCAACTCTCTGAACTTACCCTTTACTCAGTTTCACTTTAATCTGAATAGGATGAGAAAGATGCTGAGTGGAGCTCCCCCAAAAGCTGATGGAGGTACAGTTCTAATCCCCACTCTGCTTCTCATGATTAGGATTGCAGGAATGAGCACACTCGCTGTGTTGCCACCATCACCCTCTACATGTTAGAGAGTGAACATCTGTAATTCTGAGCCAGTTCTGCTTGCAGAAGCTGCCTGGGTTTTCCATCATGCACAGAGCCAAACAAGCAGGGCAGTCTTTCCCCGCTGCTGATGTTCACTTTTCAGCTCATGGAGGGCACACCAGGATGGCAACAGGGCAGAGTTAGTATGCCTGCTCCTGCTACCACACGATTCTTGTAGATTTTTGGTGTAATTTTTTTGGCATAAAACTCCATGTTCGGTCCATCATTTTTGATATCGATAAATCAATCAATATCTGCTGCTTCAATCAATATCAATAGCTGCCTAGGAAGGCCTTGGCAATTGGCCTATAAATACAAGTGAGTGAGTGAGTGAGTGAGTGAGTGAGTGAGTGAGTGAATGAATGAATGAATGAATGAATGAATGGGGAAATGCAATGTCTGGTCATTTATTGTGATTTGGAGTGACATATCATGTGCATCAAATCACCTATAGACTGATTTATGCAACTGTTTTTAAAACAACCAGTCGAATGAACCAGGGGATTAGAACACCAAAATAGGACTATTCTTTAAAGGGGTCTGCAATGTCAGTGCAAGTTGTTCTCTTGTCAGAATCGAGTAGCTTTTTAAATTTTGAAGGTACTGCTCTCACCACTTTCTTCTTGCTGTTATTCGGATAAGAGTCTTCCTCATACCAGAAGGAAAGATTAAGGAATCACAGAGGAAATAGTAAAATAGTACTTATTGTAGCGTAAATTAGTGTTTGGTAATTATGAATGGATCTGGTCACTCTTGCTTTGTTCATCTTGTATTGCCTTGTTCTTATGTGGGCAGCACTTGAATAGTTTTTGGGGCATTAAAAGGCAGTGAATGGGCAACAAGGTCTCTTAAATAAAAACCCTTTTACTTGCTGAAGACATACAAGCCTGGGTTGCAGGTCCTGAACCCTGACACTGTAGCATTGTAATGTTTGTCGCTAAATTTCTTGGACATCACTAAAACATAAGTTGTGGAGTTCCACTCATGATGGCACATCTTAATTCTCTCCCTCCAGATGGACGCCTGTTCTTTGCCATACCAGTCGATCCCTTATATTTTGCACTGTTCTTCCTCCTCAAGGCAGAGAAGGAGGTAAGTACCTAGGAAGTGTTAAGGAACACGTACACCCCAGGACTATAATTGAAACTTGATCTCTTACAGTAAAGAAGCATTCTTCAACTGTTCTGGACCCTGAGTTCCCCTTTCCCAAACTTGCTGTGCTGTGCCCTGAAGTAAGCTGTGGATTCTTCCTGTAATGGTGGAAGAGGAAGGCTGAAATAATTGTTTCTCCAGGACAACACATGGTGTGGTTGAACTGGAATTTGTAACTTTGTCAAAGTTCTACAACTTATAAACCAACTTATAATGGTTTAAAGCCTTAACTGTTTATAGGGAAATAGTGTTTGCCATGCAAGGTAAGGCAGGTGACAACCTGAGGAATGTGGAGAGTGGTGGCTCCCCATTTGTGGAGTTCCCTCCACAAAGGACCCAGCCTAGCACCAGTATTGTTTGTGGTGCCAGGCAAATTAATTGCTTGTGTTTTGTAGTTTATTTATTTATTGGTAAGTAACACTGGAAGATTTGTAGAAGGGCAGTGTATAAACACTATAAATATGTAAATTAAGGTAGGCCAATTATTGCCCCATATTAGGGAGTTGGAGACTGGGGCTCAGAGAATAGTGGCCAGCTGATGAGTTAATGGTTGAAGATCAGATTTGAACACAGGACTTAACCAGTTCATTCTCTTAATCAGCACATTAGCTCTTCTAATGAAGTGATGCTAGTGTTTTAGTCAGAAGAACGATAGATTTTGTGGGTCAATCCTATTAAGTTCTGTCAAAAACAATAGCAGCCCAAACTGGATGAAATAATTGGAGAGAAAAAGTTGCCTCTGTTTTTATGAGCATTTCTCTTTGCCTGCATATCTTGCATACAAAAGAAAATACCAGACTGTGTGTGAGTTTTAACAGCCATTTAGTCTGCTAATGCTGTCGGTGTATATTCACTTCTAAAGTTTGTGTATATCATGCAGGAAAAAAAAATGGTAGTGGTTGTATCCAATATTAATCCAACTTAGATTTCATTAATTTGTATTAATTTTATTAGACTTATAATCTGCACTACTAGTCCCATAGGATTCTCTAAGCAAAACAGTTTGTAACAATGAAAACAGAGTAAAAGCACAATATAACAATAAAATAACAGTGAAACAGAAATATACAGAAGCACATGAAAATCTACATGGTGAGAGACTTCTCTAAGCAGCCCTAACACTAGAATAAACTCAAGATCTTTTATAAAAGACTGGCCTCTTTAAAAAGCTCTGTTTAAAACTTCATTGAAAAACTCTGTTATGTTTGAATGTTTCATCAATCTGAAATTCATGCTAGTGGTTTGCTGCTCTAGAATTCCTTAGCCGCATTTGATACAGCCAGTGAGCTATCCTTCTTTGGAGAGCCTTAAATTAAGTTCTTTGGGCATAACCAATATTCCTGTTAACAGTTGTTTGAATCTGTTCATTTTCATTTTTTTTCTTTTAGCAGGGAAAGTTTCAGCCACTGGACCAAATTTTGATGGATGAAGAATTTCCTTCATGTGCAATGTTGCTACAATGCCCAAGTCTTTCACAGTCAATTCGCCACATAGCAGAAGAAAAAGGTAAACTAACCATTTAATCCAAGCATGCAGGCTTGTGTCAACTGATTCTGTTAGTCCACTGAAAGTTTAACACAGCAGACCCTCACAATCTGGTAAAGAAATGATTAGAATATTTATTTATTTAATGGATAGATATGTCGCTATAGTAGTCCACATCTGGTCACTCTGCATGGCTTACAATATCTACAACGAATAATTACATGTGAAGTGAGATAATTCTTTGTAGACAGAACCAGATGGCTGCTCTCCCAGCTTCCAAAAGCAATTTTGCAGAGGGGAAAAGGAGGCATTTCAGTTGGCGGGTCTTTCTTTGCTAGAAAGACCAGCAAATGAGCTGGCTTAAAGTCTCTCCAGTATCCTTCCCTTCTCCTCTAACATGCTGTAGCTAGACAGGCAAAGAAGCTAGGCTACTGGAAACGTGGGGTGAGACGATAAGGAAGCAAAGAGTGCTTCCATCCACCACTTCTCCTACCCTGCATAGGCTGCTTGTAGGTTCTGATGCTGGAAGCTTATGGTACTTGTAACAGGAGTAGATCTATAATGTCATAAGATGCAAACAAATTCTTTTATCTCAGAAATAGGTGGCAGGAAATTTTATAAATACAGTGAGGAGAAAACTCTGAAGTGGCTAAAGAAAAAGGTAAGTATTTCTTAAAGGATTTCTTTCTATAACACTGAATGTCAAACATAGTTTTATATGTTGCGTAGAACTGAAAATCAAAGATCTATAGTTAAAGTCCAGAAATATGACTGTTTTAAAGGAAATAGTAGATTTCTCATGAGCTTTCTCCTCCGGTTGGTGCTAGTTAATTCAGTGGGAATGTAATGCACCAAGAATTCAGATGAGGTGTTGAGAAAGACTGCAATTGCTATTTTGATGCTCTTCTTGTCCTTCAAGATCACTTTTTAAAAAGCATACATGTGCTCTAATGCTGGACTAGAGTCATCACTTAGAAAATACGATGCAAGCAACGGCATTGCAGGTGGTATCCTCTACTTTGTGTAATAATATTATTGATATTATTATCATTAATAATGATATTATTGTTGCAACTTGTCTAAAAAAGAAAAAGACCTCTATGCTTAACTTTTGGGAAAGTGTCAGCACATGCCATTTACTGCTATAGCTGTGCCAACTCCATCACCGTTCTCTTAAGTGGAATAACAGTACAGATGGGATGGGCCAAGAACTTCTCAGTGGGAAAAATGCCTAGGGTAATTTGGCAACTTTGAGTAACCTTTTTCTAAAAGTAAAGCTAAAGAAGCAGTAAATCACACCCTTGGACATAATCCTTCAAGGCTGTTTCCTTAACGGTCATGTTTAAATGAACTGAAATGTCTCAGGAGTGTGACCTGGTTCTTGTATGGCCGCTGTTGTTTTGTAAGGGACTTAGCCAGGCAAAGACAGGCACTTATGCCTCACTTCCGTATGAGAGAGATATATCTTGGCCATTAGAAATGTGCATTAAATTTCAGTCTGTAGCTTCAGACTTTCATTGATAGTACTTGGCCTGCATCTACGTCAAATGTCATGCAAGAAAGCCTCTCTATTTTCTTGCTTTCGTCAGGTGGACCAGATGGTGAAAGTTTTAAAAGACCGCAACGAACATGTGGGTGGAAGGGTCCAGGCAGCTACCTTTATCTGCTGCAAACCTATCACTGATGCCACAGAAGGTACGGGAATTGAATTAAGTTCACAAAGAACATGCAAAGTACAATTAGAGAATTGGCTTTATGCTTATTTGATGTGCTGGATTTGTTTTGATACCTGATCTTCTCTTGCTAGCAATATTTTTATGTGACCTGTGGGTATTTCCTTCCATAATAGTGAATGTCAAACATGGCATCATGTGTTGCATAGAATTGAATGTGAATTGCTTTCACATCACCAGTGCTAGAACCATTGCTACTTTAACTTAAAACAGGAGTGTGCCCCCCACACTCCCTCTCTACCACCCATGGGCAGTGCTGCATTTTTGTCATTAATGAGTGGGTGCTTTACCACCCCCTGGCAGCACCAAGGCAGTGATACCCATTGGTGTGGCAGGGACCAATTGGGGGATTGCACAGCCCATGCCTGGGAATCACATCTGGTCCATAGGCTGTGGGCTGTGCATCCATTTATCCAGGAAGTATTATGGTGGCCTACCACTCTTTCCAAATAGGTACTCTGGCTTCTCTAGGAGGCACTTGCATGGTCATCTAACAACTACCCAAGTAATTTTTGCATCCCTTTCTAAGGTAGTTTAACCTTATTGTACCCAGCTGCCCTCACCCCCAGGACTTGCTTGTGGGCGTCTTCTGGCGAAATGCTGCCATCAGGCTGCAGGTTTGTATTTATGTTCTGCCATTCCACCAAAAATGGCGCTGGAGGTGAGCTTTTAGGTGCATCTGCTCTTCGATACATATTGATTCTCTTTAGGCCAAAGAGAGTGTGTTGCACACAGGTATTCTACAAAACAGCAGCTCATGTAGCTTCTTACTGTGGCACTTCAGTTTTAGTTTTGTTAACTTACAGAGGGACCTGCAGGCTGAAATACAAGCTTTAGTGTTTTGGCTTCACTTTGCTTCTAAACCTTGCCAGAAAGAGGGATTTTGGCCAGGTCACTCTGCTCTGGTTGTTCTTGAAAAATGGGAGGAGAAGCTTCTGGTTTGAGAGAGGAAAAAGTATTGGCGTACTTGAGACAGAGTTCATTTGGAGAAGATTATAGGCATTTGAATAATATGTGATATCTATTTCTTTTTTCTTTCTTTTTTTGTCAGAGGACTATATTCGCTATGCACATGGTCTAATATCAGAATATATTCTTGAAGAGCCAAGTATTGCATTAGCTAAATATTTACGGTGAGTGTTTGAACAGCATATTAGCTTTCTGTTGTGAAGAAGAGTTTTCCTGATATGGTTGGTTGCAATGACTGATAATGGATTGGATTCAGAAAAAAGTGCTCCTCAATGGAGCTGAAAGACGTTGGCTTCCTCAGGCTTTCTGCAGCCTCTTCTAAGGTACAGAAGATCCTGCTGAATGGGGTGAGCACAGCCCTGTGGGGCTTAGCCAGAAGGTGGGATCAGGTAAAGGCAGAATTCCTGCTTCTGAAAGCCTTGGGACAAGCAGCTCTATTTCTCCTTTCCGTGGGACTCAGGTGAGCTGATGGCAGCTTTGAATAGGAACTTAGGATCAGTAAAGGGCTGAGTGAACTTAAGGGTCAATAAACTTAAGTCCAATACAGGCAAGACAGGGAGGTAGTCTGGGTAGGTGGAGGAGGACCCTTTCAAGGTGAGGTGCCCTCAGCCTTATGGATCAAGATCATAGCTTGTGGATGTTGTCAGTTCTGGCCCTGACTCTTGCTCTGGCATCTGCAGCCCCTTCTGGACAAGGAGAACCAACAAGTGAGCCTCTGGGTTGGTGGCACCCCATTTATTGAACATCCTCTTCAAAAAGGTTCAGTGATTTTGGACCCATGGCTATACTTGGGCATTTGGAGAAATGCTGTGGGCCCCACCACAAAAAGCCTAATCCATCGGTCACAGCTTCGGCATCTGCTTGTTACATCTATAGGTCTTAGGGTGCAGCTTATTCTGTTAAAAGAAATTGTTTTGTGCCTATTGCACAGTACAGTGTTTTTTAAATAAGGGATTATCTAATTCAGCTAATTGCTGGAGGTGCTGTACAGTTAATGTTTCTTGTAAAGTTATGGCTTGGCAATGTCCAGTTGTTGCTTTATTTTAGGAGGAGGTTTTACAGGTATTTTGTACTGCAGCAATCTTTAGTATTCATCATTGTACACACCCTTTAAAACTATTTACCTGTTGCATGAAAATTAACAAATAGAAGGGAAGTTAACAAATAGAAGGGAAGCTGGATTCTCTGTGTATTTTTGTGAGCTAAAGGAATGATATTACAATATTGGAAGGAGAAACACACATCTCTTACAGTACGTTGAGGTGCTTCTGCTATATGGATGGCTGGCATATTAACACCAACTTCAGCTGGATGCTGCTGCTGTTGTTCAGTTGCACAGTCATGCCCAACTCTTCACAACCCTATGGACCATGGTACGCCAGGCCCTCCCATCCTCCACTGTTTCCCAGAGTGCACCCAAATTCATGTTCATTGCGTCAGTGACACTACCTAACTCTCTCATCCTCTGCTTGCCCTTTTCCTTTTGCCTTCAATCTTCAAAAGGGTTTTTTCCTTTTTCAACTGGATACCAGCATATAATTGCTAGTGTACGTTGAAACCAGTGTGTAATTGCTAGAAAGTTGTATGCATGTTATATAAATCCATTAAGTATATTAAAATATGAAAAATTTAAAATTTAACTTCAAAATTGAAGTATCCAAGGGCACCTAAACCTCCTTTGTAGGTGCCTTTAGAGGTGTCCATGGGTGACACGTTGAGGACCTTTCTTAAGGATGGGATGAAGATTCTCTGGTTTAGCTCCTGTTGTCTTTAAGGCCATCTCCCATACTGTTCAGCCAGCTCCCAAACCCCTTCAAAGTGGCTTTTTGCGATGAAGAACAAGGAAGAATCTCCTCTCTCCCCTCACTTCTCCTTTTCTGGATTAAGAGCATCCACTGAGCAGAGTTTTGGTTACAGGAACTCTGGATGCAACCCTGATTAAGGATTTAAATTGGATGGTTTTAGCATTTGATATTCTCAACTTTTCCTTTTGTCTTCTAGACTGCCAGAAATTGCATCTCCTCCAGCAGAGCCAGCTTCAAAAGTAAGGAGCTCTCAGGATGTTCAGACACTTCTGACTAGTTTCCTGAGACTAGGAGGAGGGTGGGAGAAGTTAAAAATAATGGTGAAATAGGACTGTTAAGAAACCATTTGAGGGGAGGTACTCTGGTCTGGGCCTTGAGCCACATTGCAGGCTGGGGGACTTGGCTGCCCTAAATTTTCTCTACCTCTCTAAAACTGTTTACAAACAATTTAAAAAGTTTAGAATCTTGTCTTTTGGAGCTCTTCAAGCCATCCTGACAACCAAACCCCCCAACCACCTGTTTTTGTTCTCATTTTTTAAAAGTCTCTTTTGGAATCATTGAAGGCTATTTTCACACACACCATTGCAGGGTGTAGTAAGGGATAACATTTTGGAATGAAAATGGTGGGGCTTAATTCTCCCTTTCATGGAACATTGTCATCCCAGTCCAAATGGGGCTGCACATAATTACACAGAAGTAAAAGTATAAAACAATGCATGATTACAAGAATGTTTAGTTTGTCAGCCATCATGTATGAAAGAGGGTATACCCCAGAAATTCTGTATGTCCTGTAGTGTGTTAATCAACCAATTACATCTATATGTTCTTAAAAAATTGGTCACTACAAATCACAAGTGCCTTAGTATAGAAGTTCAGAAATTTTCAGATTATGACAAAGCAAGTCTTGGCACGTGTATATATCCTATTGTCTAACTCCAAGGTGCTCTGTATACACACCAAATAATACCTCTGCCTATATTATTGGCATGTTTTTTTTTAACTCCAATCTTCTGGATAAACATAGATCTATTTGTTCTATGCTGCTGCTGCAGTTAAAAGGAAAGCCCTGTGATAATTGCACAGTGATGCTTTCCATGTTGTTCTTTCACATGTGTTAATATCAGATCATGCAAGCCAAAGAGAAATTATGGGGCCTCCAAATACTCTAAAAATGGGGATACTGTATTGTTTGAGTTGTAATCTGTATGCAAAGATGTGGGTATATCCAAGAGAGTACAGCAGGTTGTGAAGAAAGCCTTAAAGGCTTTCTGTGATGCACGGAGTATATACTGTTCATGATGTGTTATGATCACAGTTATGGTCTTCAAAGCCAAGACAGTAAAAGGGTGTTCCATAAGAACTGATGTGGACATAGGCCATATAAGGAAATACAGTTGTGCATTTTCTTTAAATGTCTTTGGTCCCCTTACTAACTCATCCCTATACTACTTCCAGTTTTCTTTCTTTCAGATCTCTCTTCCTCTTGTCAGTCTAGACATCATGGGAACAAGCAAACGTGCTAGCACACACTGTTCTGTCATTCCTGTTTGGCTGTTTCTTAACTAGGAGTGGCTAAACAAATCAAGAAACCTCCATTCATGGTTTGTTTCAACCAGAATTCCACAACCTGATCCCATTCAGATGTGTTGGCTGAGAGTTATGGAAATTGCAGTACAATATCTCTGGAGGGTGCCAAGCTAATGAAGGTTGGTTTAGAGGTGCATCCAGACCAACATCTCTGATCATCTCTGAACCAACATAATCTCTGAATCAACATCTCTTGTTGGCCTAAAAAGCCAGAATCATAATTCAAGAACAAAACTTGTCTTGTTAGAAGAGGAATATACCAGGAATCAACTTAACACCAAACAAATAATGGACAGAGATTTCCAGGTTTGTTTAGCCACTCCCATTTGCAGGAGGAGTTAAGCAGGATGGCTCAAATAGTGTGAACCCACACATGTGCTTGTTCCCAACAATGAAGTCTCTCATGTCCTGACTTGGAGCATGTTATGTCCTTCTTTCAATCACTCTGACCCCAGCTTCCTTTCCAGCTGTATTTACCTGTTCAGGAATTAGCTTGTCCAATTACTCCACAGAGCTGGAAGATGCCATTTTGTGTGCGTTTTTGTCCTGCCTATATTACTCTGTACTTCTATACACATTTGATACTGAAGTTGAGTGTGTGCAGTGCTACAACTTATGATTTATGGAGCAAATCTTCACTCTGACATTGCAGAAAAGGAAACTGTCAAGTGCACCTGTGGAAGCAGAAGAAGATTATACCAAGTTTAATACCAGTGATTTAAAAAGCAAAAAGGTAAGAGGGATAGGTGGTTTTTCTTCTGCCGAATGTTTTGGATAATAGTCTCATGCTCTTGCAGGATGCTTCTTCAAATAGGAAAAACAGGATAAGGATTTCAAGCAAGTGCATTCTGCATGTGAGGAATTACATCCTGCCTTTCAAAACAATATAACCAAACTATGGTCAAAGTATTGATAGGGGATGGAAAAGCTTATTAAAGGACTAGCTGTGCTTTTGAAGAAACTGCTGCACTAACTACTGAAATATTAAAAACACAATATCTGCTGCCTCTTATTAGTTTTAACTTGGTGAGTTATACTCAATCTTTGTCTGGTAGCATTAAGGTGTGGTGCAAAGACCATTCAGTCCATTCTTCTCGGTGCCTCTGCATCACTCCATAATTCAAGTTACCGTATTTTTCGCTCTATAAGACGCACCTGACCATAAGATGCACCTAGTTTTTAGAGGAGGAAAACAAGAAAAAAAATATTCTGAATCAAATTGTTTAGTAAACTATTTAATACACTATAACAGAATGGGATGTGTTGGGATGTCTTAATCCCAGTTGCTTTACTCTCATGTGCCTCTAGCATACTGTGTGCATGACCCCCCCCCCATCCCCCACAGACTGCATGTAACTGTTAGGGCATGAAAACATCTTGTATAGAATCCATCTCTGCAGTCCCTTCAATGCCACATGTATTTCCTGTAGGTCTGAATAAACTGTAAATATTCTTTTGATTGCACACCCCCAGCATACCTGCTCTCTCTGATTTTTCTTGCCTCTATCTTAGACAGAGAAGGTGAGCAATGAGGAGACCTAAATTCAATCCTCCAACTTTTCTCTCTCTCTTTTTTTTCATATTTAAAAGTGATGCTTAAGAAACTCGGGCTGCATCTACGCATCCTTTTGAGTCGAGAGAAATGCTCACTCAGTGGTCTCTTGTGTGTCATTTCTTCCTCTGGGCCAAGGGCATGAAAATCTAACATTTGCACAGTTGCAGAGATCACTATAATAATTGTGTTTCTTGTATCCTCAATTGGGAAGGGAACTTTATATCCACATTGTTTTTGTTAAGCATTTAGAAGTCCCAGTTAGTTATCCATGAGGTATTCAAAGGCCCAACCCTTGAAAGACAAAGCTGAATTGTGGGGAACTTCCCTTGCATTCCCAAAAGGTATTTCAAGCTCACTACACTTCTGCTGTTGAATCTTTTTTTTTTTTTTTTCAGAACAAAGGAGTGATTGGGTGTTTTCATGGGGATTAACCCTTTTTTTTTTTTTCCAGAGAGGAGGAAAATGTCCCACTTTCCACTTTTTCACACCATGCATAATTTTGAACATCTTTGCCATGCTTCCCATTACTCATCATTTTCCTAAGAGAAGCAATCCTGGTTGTTGTAACAAAGTCTGATAGGAGAGCTGCTCCAATCCCTCGATTGTTTTAGTTGCCCTTCTTTGCACTTTTTCCAACAATGTCATTTTTCAGGTGTGGTGGCCAGCACTG
>JAIXND010000798.1:159546-199878 GCA_023646645.1 Varanus salvator macromaculatus
GGGTCTTGAGAATGTGGTGGACAGCTTGATGAAAATGTCAAATGTTAGGAGGGAATGCCATAATATGCACATAAAAAGTGCAAAGAAGGGCAACTAAAACAATCAAGGGATTGGAGCAGCTCTCCTATCAGACTTAGTTACAACAACCAGGATTGCTTCTCTTAGGAAAATGATGAGTAATGGGAAGCATGGCAAAGATGTTCAAAATTATGCATGGTGTGAAAAAGTGGAAAGTGGGACATTTTCCTCCTCTCTGGAAAAAAGAAAAGGGTTAATCCCCATGAAAACACCCATCACTCCTTTGTTCTGGAAAAAAGATTCAACAGCAGAAGCATAGTGAGCTTGAAATACCTTTTGGGGATGGAAGGAAAGTTCCCCACAATTTAGCTTTGTCTTTCAAGGGTTGGACCTTTTAATATCTCATGGATAATTAACTTGGACTTCTAAATGCTTAACAAAAACAATGTGGATATAAAGTTCCCTTCCCAATTGAGGATACAAGAAACACAATTATTATAGTGATCTCTGCAACTGTGCAAATGTTAGATTTTCATGCCCTTGGCCCAGAGGAAGAAATGACACACAACAGACCACTGAGTGAGCATTTCTCTCAACTCAAAAGGATGCATAGATGCAGCCCGAGTTTCTTAAGCATCACTTTTAAATATGAAAAAAAGAGAGAGAGAAAAGTTGGAGGATTGAATTTAGGTCTCTCCTCATTGCTCACCTTCTCTGTCTAAGATAGAGGCAAGAAAAACTGGAGAGAGCAGGTATGCTGGGGGTGTGCAATCAAAAGAATATTTACAGTTTATTCAGACCTACAGGAAATACATGTGGCATTGAAGGGACTGCAGAGATGGATTCTATACAAGATGTTTTCATGCCCTAACAGTTATATGCACAGTCTGCAGGGGATGGAGGGGTCATGCACACAGTATGCTAGAGGCACATGAGAGTAAAGCAACTGGGATTAAGACATCCCAACACATCCCATTCTGTTATAGTTTATTAAATAGTTTAGTAAACCATTTAATTCAGAATATTTTTTTTTCTCATTTTCCTCCTCTAAAAACTAGGTGCGTCTTATGGTCAGGTGCGTCTTATAGAGCGCAAAATACGGTAAGTGTTTCTTGGTGCAAATGGGCAGCAAGTACCCCTAGCCTTTACTGTTGCTAATTTCTTCTACCTAGAAGCTGCAAGTGGTTTCTAGAACATTTGGCAAACAGTTCCTTTTTATGGCCAACCAGCCGCAGCGTCTGAGAGATTAGTCATAATCATAGAAGGGGATGGGGTGGAGTCTGGTGGGAAATGAGCCCCTTTGCATCCCAAAGACACGCGTTTCTTGTATCCTGGTTTCGATCTGTGAAGTGGCCATGAAAAATTGGGGGCTCCGGCCCAGAGCCTCGTCATTTCAGATGTTGAGGCTCTGGGCTGAACAAAATGCAAGACATGCAGTCCTTGATTTTATCAGAATGGACCTTTCCATAGAGAGACAAAGCGTGGGGCAGGACATTATAGAGTGGAATGACAAACATTAAGTTAAGGATCAAACTATGCTGCTTTCTACATGCCTTTGCCATCTGTCTTATCAGAAGTCATTATTTCATTCTCCATGGCACAGAGATTTTGCCTCAGAAAATTCGTTCTCATTTTCCCTGTGCCTTTGACCTCTATTTCTCCCCTTTCCACCATCTCAAACACATGTTGAGGTAAAGCTCTGTGCAGTGTAAGAAACACAACAAATGTGGTATGCATTATGCTGTTAACACTTCACAGTCATGTGTCCCACACAGTGGTCCCCCCCCCCCCCCGAGTCTTGCTATCTAAGCACCCTTGTTCTACCGCACTTCGTCTTCCTACAACAAGCTCACCCTGTCAGAAGTCCTTAGCTGCAAATGCTGGGAAAGTCTGCCCTCCATGATATCCACATGCCACTGCATAACTACAACAGAAAGAACTACAAGATGCTGCAGCCTGGTTGAGATTTGAGACCACTAGCTAGCTATACCTCCTTCCACAATATTCCATGAAATCAGCAGTTGCATGAAAGATTTTTTAAATGTACACTGCAGACAGGCGGGTGCAAGTCCAGATCTAGCCCTTGCCCGGGGGGTTCCCCACTGTGGTCCCAAGCCACACTGGGGGCCCTACACCAGCTAGTTGCACTGGAGGAAAACCTCCCATTCCTCCAGTGCAAATAGCACACACAGGGTCAAATCCAGTGGGACCATATCAGGAACCACTCAGTTAAAACTCTTCTATTAGTTAAAATTCTGGAACTTTTAACCAGGGCTTCAATTTGGAGGCCCTGCACCTGCAACTTACTTTCTAAAAGCCATTATTTAATTTGGCCCCAGGTCAGCATTGCACACTGAAACATGTTCAGCCCTCATTGGGCTTTTGTGGGGTTTCCTCCATCTTTCTAAAGTTGGTTTCTTTTTCTACAAACATTGAGATTCCCTCTAGCCTGCTTACACCTGTCATTTGTATAAAGATGGAGTTGTTTTGGCTGCATAAGGATCCAGTCTTGGAAAGTACATTCATTATTGATATATAGAATGGATTGAAGCAGAACACGAACAAGGAGCTGCCCTTAGTAATTCTACCCCCTTTACTGTTTGTTACAAAAGCCATTGCTTCTTAGCCCTGAAGATGGCTCGGTCATTTATATGGAGTGTGTTGAGGTGCTGTAGTCTGTGATGAGGACCCCTGCAAAAGCCTGAGAGTTGATCGCTTGGAATAGACAATGCAGGAAACACAAGAAGCAAAAGATTTCTTTTTCTTTGTAGCATGCTTCATTGGTGGACTCTTACTTGAATGCTGTTGGGCTGACATGAATTTTGTCTGGAAGCCCATGGCTTTCCATCCTAGAGGCTGTATTGACAGTGTCACCAAATAAACAATATCTGGGCATTTTCTCCCCGACCAGTCCAGCCAGTATTGGTCCAGTATGTACCCCAATTCTAATCTGTTGGCATAACCACAACAGCAAAATATGAAGGGGGCGGGGAGATACAACTTTTCATTTCAGCTCTAAAAGAAACAAGTTGTTCTTCAGTGGACCATGTTAATTTGTTCTACTACACCATGGGGCATTTTAGCTAAATAAATATAGAATGCATTCAAAATGCTTCCTTTCCCATAGCAAAGTTACAAAAGAGCATGATCTATGCAGGAGTTGCATGGTACTGAATAAAAACCTGAAAATTTTTGTAATACCCTAAGCATCTGAAGAAGTGGGCAGTAGACCACAAAAGTATATGTCAGAATGGTTAGTTTTTAAGGTGCCACAAAACTTACTTCTGTTTTTATGGCTAGAAAGGGACCAGGGTGCTTGTGGGGTGTGCATCATGTGGGATTTGGAACCCCAGAAAAGGAGGGTTCTCTATGGCACAGAGAAGCCTAGAAGAGTAGTAGAAGTTCCCTTTCAAAGAACGCATGTCTCCATTTGTGACCTGCTGGGAAGAGCTGTACAGTTAGCTTAATACTCAGGTCCATGGCACCTCTCTATGTGGGCTGTAACACCTGCGTGGGACTTAAGTGAAATACCATGATTGAACAGACCAGTTGCTTATGCAATGGCCAGCTTTCAGAGTCACACATTGATCTTCAGCAATAGGTGTGACTCAAAACAAAATGCATCGTTTGTTACTTTTGGTTCTTATGGATGGATCCCCTGATTGCAGAATTAGGGGGCTGTTTGGGGTTCCAAAAGTTGTTAAGCCAGCATAAGGCACTTTAGCGAAGAAAACTAGATGGCCAGTTAGATGACTGGCATTTTGATGCCATGCTTGTGATCTGAAACTCTGATTCTAAAGTTCTGTGTCACTTCCTACTGCCTTGTTGTGGTGAAGGGGCTTGCGTAGCTCAATGAAACTATGAGCTATGCCATGCAGGGCCACCCAAGACGGACAGGTCATAGCAGAGAGCTCTGACAAAACGTGATCCACTGGAGAAGGAAATGGCAATCTTTGCCTTGAAAACCCCATGGACAGTACCAAAAGGCAAAAAGGTATGATGCCAGAAGATTAGCCCCTCAGGTCGGAAGGTGTCCAATATGCTACTGGGGAAGAGCAGAGGGCTAGTTCTAGTAGTGCCACAAAGAATGAAGCAATTGGGTCAAAGCTGAAAGGACACTCGGTTGCAGATATATCTGGTGGTGAAAGGAGAGTCCGATGCTGCAAAGATCTATACTCCTAAGAAAGTAAGTTCCAGCTATTTTAATGGGACTTACACTCCAGTAAGGGAACGAAGCCTTGCAGCATAATCCTATACATACCTCCTCGTACTTAGAAGTAAGTTCAATTAGATTCAGCAAGACTTACTCCCAGGGAACTGTGTGTAGAAGAGATAGGGAACATAAATTGGTTGGGGGACCAGATGGCACACCCCTTGGCTCCTTCCATACAGTTTCTCAGTGGTGGACCCAGTTTCATTACATGCAAGGGAAACCTGCTTACAACAAAGCTGTCTTGGCCAAAGCACTAGTTAGAGAATACTCATCCATCTGGTGCTTCAGCCTGCCCCACACCTCCCATGGAGAAGGATATGAAGCAGGTGACACTCCCAGCACTCTCTGGGCCCTCCCAACTGGGATGGTAAGCAGTTCTTATCTCCAATAAGACTGCTGTGAAATCTAGCTTTTGATTACCTGTATAGGCCTAGCAGACTGCAGGTGGCGCAGTGGTTTAAACCGCTGTGCTGCTGGGCTGGTTGATCGAAAGGTCGCCGGTTCGAATCTGCACACAGGGTGAGCTCCCGTGCGCTGTCCCAGCCCCTGCCAACCTTGCAGTTCGAAAGCATGCAAATGCAAGTAGATAAAAAGGTACCACTTCGGTGGGCAGGTAACAGCGTTCCGTGCACTTCGGTGTTTAGTCATGCCGGCCACATGACCACGGAGACTGTCTGCAGACAAACGCTGGCTCCCTCGGCTAGGAAACGGAGATGAGCACTGCCCCCTAGAGTCAGGCATGACTGGACATAATGTCAAGGGGAAACCTTTAACCTTTACCTTTATAGGCCTATCAGTAATGGGGTTCATAACGTCCTTTGCAGCAATCCTCATGCCCAGGGCAAAATTAGCCACCCTTTCAGCATGACTGGTGACAGGCACTGGGATCCCTCCTACCACCATGTATGTATCACCTATTGTTTCCACCTGGGAGGAAACTGAGGGACATACCATTGGCACAGAAAGACCTAACCCTGCCAGATGCCAAGGACAGTGCTGTCTTACATACATGCTCTAAAGGAACATACCAAACTGCTTGGCCCACTTGCTGTATCTCCTCCCCTCCTGTTTTGACCCTTACAAGGAGAGATATCGTCAGCATATCAGGGCCCACTGAAATATAGGGATCGGGGGCTGCTAACTCCTGAGGGCCCACTGTGAGTGGCCACTGACCAAGTGGTGTGGGGACAATGATGGATGAAGACATGAATCTGTCCTGGGTACATAATAAAAAGTTCTAGCGATGAGTTTTACCTCCTGGGTAGCCAGGAAAAGTCTTCACAGGAATGGAAGGAGGAAGGAAGAGTGAGTTGATAAGTAAATCAAGGCATAGTGAAATGGGAACTGCTATTAGGGAGGTCAAACTAGAAGGTGTGAACCCTTAATGTGCATTGTAAGTGAATAGTCTCATTCTCCCTGCCATCTAAACCATTTTTCAGATCAGTGTGGCTCAACACAACTGGCCTGAAGCAACACATGAGTGAGAAATTTGCAGCATGTGACACAAATGTTTTTAAACAGTAGGAAAACTTACTTTGTAAACACCATGGACACTAGTTAGTTTATCAAACTTGGAGTACATTGAATTAAGCATGTTTGCGAACTGAATAGGTTCACAGACAGAGCAGATGTTTGTAAAAGTCACCACATCACTGAAAAGTATTGTGCAGGAACTAAAATCCCCTAGGGAATAAGTAAAAGGAGAATAGCTATTTTTAAACAGCAACAAGGACAGAACATACGGCAGCTGCTTTTCTCCACACCACCAAAACAATCAATAGAAAGTATCCCTTGATTCTGTTCTTCAGTTAGTGTGGAGGAAAACTCAGTCCCAACATGAATGGCCTGGTTCACTTGGGAATCAGTGGAAGCAAGTGCTTTAGATGCTGGGCCAACATGCTAGGGAAGATACCAAACTTTTGCAACATCTCAGAAATTTTAAGGAGGACACATTCGTTCTTCTTCACACTTAATTGAAATCTAGGGGCATAATCTAATACTGGCAACTGCCCAGAGAGCTACGGCTTTGAGGTACTATAGAAATTAAATTACTACTATTAACAATAATAATTGTTCATTCCACTGATGCTGCTCACCAGGAACAAAGCACTGGTGCAATGGGAAACTAGTGCTTCCTACAGCAGGTCTGGGAATAAGCCGGAATACTCCTTTCTGGAATGGGGCAGACTCCCTTCTGCTAGCTCTGCTGACCTCTTGTATTATGGAAACGAGTGCTCTGGTTCCTTCTAGCTTCTTGTAGCATGCACAGTGGGTCTCACTGGTGCATGGGTCCCACTAGATGCTGCCCAAGTCACTTATAAGCCCAACTGGCAGGATGGTCCTCAGGTGCTTCCAGATAAGCTGTGTGTTGTGCAAATGCTTTGCCTCATTCTCAAAGTCTTACTGTGTGCGGGGTGGGTGGGTGGGGAGGATGTCCAGATGTTGCTGACTTTTTATTTTCTCCATATTTTCCCACCACAGAAAATGTGTTAAGAAGAGAAAAAAATAGCCACACAATGGCTTTTGACTGGGAGTGCTACCAGTCCTCCATCTGAAGCATCAATTTTAAAAAATATAATAATATGCCAGATAAACATGTGATTCAGAATATGCAAATAAGAAGGATTCTCTTGGGGAAGGATTCTTCAATGCCCAATTCTCTGGCCCTTGCAGCAGCAAACTTCACCCCCTCAAGCTCCCGGAAATCACAGGATCCACTCAGTTTTCCTTTTCTTTGATTTATTGTGTTTTAACAAAGTAAACATATCACCCACTCTTGCCAGGAAGGCATTTGTAGCAGGCATATCTGCTCAGACTGCCAGCCAAGTACACACCCACCCAATTTCATCAATGGCACAGCAGCTGCTGTTCCGAGATCACCTGCTTAGCCCCACAACTCCTTTTCTTAGTGGTGTTTCCTAGTTGCTATTTGTTAGTGATGCAGACTTTTACAACAGCTCTGATATAATCCTGGGACAAACAAAACCCCAAAGGATTAAGGTAATAAAAATCGCACCTGCTTCCACCTTCTTGCCCTCTTTTAGCTGATTGACCACATGTTTTGGCAACATGGCGTACAGCAAGGTTTCTGATTTCTTCTTTTCTGCCTCCAGGTGTTTGGACAGAATCCTGAGTTCTTCCTTCTTTCTCTCTAGCTGGTTGGATGGCTCTATTTCTGCCAGACATTGCTGGTTGAAGAGGATGAGGTCCCTTGTGGTGTCATGCTGAGTAAGATCAGAAAGGTGCATCTGCTGTTCCTCCAGCTCCTCTAAACTGTGTAACTTTGGGGAGCACAAGTACATCATGCACTGGAGAGACTCCATCCAGATCATTTGTCCTTTTCAGAATAAACACATTACAGAACGATGTTTCAGGATGCTTCCACTTACTGCCAGTACACTTGACTCTTCCCCAGAAAGCTGTCACCAATCTATTAATAGAGAATCTAAGTTTTGTGTGCTTCAAAACTCCAGACCTTACTGCCAAAAAACTCAAATGTTGGAAATGCTTCATGCCATAGTATACTTTAGACTTTTAGAATTTGGAATCCAGAATTTGGAATCTTTTGTGAGTTATTGAAAGAGCTGAAGACAAACAAAGGCTTCTAAGCAAAATTGCATAGGTCTTTGTCATATTTATACTACGTGAAATAAAGAAATACAATAGGCAAGCAAAGAAGCCTGCATAATTTAACTACAAAATATGAAAAGGCCAATAGATCTGTAGATTATTAAATAAATGTTTTGTGTTGCAAATAAGAACAATCCTAATGGCATTTCATTTGTGAAGGAAAAAACTCTATGATTAAAAGGTAAACAACTTTGAAAGATCTGGGTCTGTCAAGTATCAAGGGTTAGGAGTTGTTGTTCTCCACCCACACACACCCAAAAAACCAGGAGTTTAAGTTGGTTTCCTGTGCAATTGCCAAAATCTTAACAATTGAAGTTAACATTTCCATAGAACCTGTTTAAAAATTGCTGGAACCTGTGGGATTCTGTTTTCTAAATCTGATTCCATATCATTCCAGTTATTTATTTATGTTTTTATAAAACTGCAGTCAGTGTTTCTTTAGAAGCACTTGCACTGCCTGCATTTTTAGCTGCTGCTGAGTCTCCCAGCTGGCATGTGAAAGCAGTCGTGCACAATTTTTGTTAAATGAATATACAAATCCTTAGCATTCAAATTTCTGCAAAAGGCAACTTAACTTGGTACCTCTGTGCAGGTTAACTTAACTTAACTTGGTACCTCTGTGCAGGTTGTTTCATCCATGACTGAGGCAGCTTATTCCTTCGTGTCCTGAGAACAAACTGGCTGTTGATAAACTTGCATATGCTGAAAATAGTGAATGTAACTTGTGGATGAACAATGGAAAAATATTTGTCTAATCTGGTTCCAAGTATCTTCAATCCTGGTACAAATTTCTGAAGGTTAATGCCTGCCTGCTTTAGCTTAAGCTGAGAACAGAACAGAAAGGAACATTCCATAAGCAAAGTCTTTCAAACTCTCCTGAGAAACAGCAACTAACAAAAAATATCTCAAAATAAAGGGAAATCCTATCTGCTAATATAAGCAAGAAGACTGATCATAAGTATTAAAGCCGAATGACACTTACATGTATTTACTTGGAAAAAAGAAGAAAGCATTCCATACACTTAACAGAGAAGTGGATCCAACAAAGATGGATAAGGAATTTGGGGCCAACAGCCATTTTAAGACTGAATGTTGAACAAGTGCTCAACCAAAGGGCTCACTTACTGTTTCATCAAATATTACATGGAAAGGAAATGCACAGCAGAATGTTTTCTCCTCAACCCAAATCCTTTCAGGGAAAAATGGTTCAAACTTATGAAAACTTTCCTGTGAAACAAAGAGAGGGAGAGAAAGGATTTTTGCTTGAATTTGCACATTTGATCTATATACAGTAATTTTATTGTTTTCCATTTTGGACAGGCTTATGGCTTTCTTCACACGGAGACACACATTCTCTCTCTCCTTCTCCCTCCATAACCTATTCAAGGAGGAATACCGAGGTTCTGTTTTGCTGCTTGAAATGAAAAGCAAAATGGCTTGTTGCTCTCCACATCCCATAGCCAACACTATGAAACAGGGATACAAAACCTCAGCCCAAGAGCCAAATCACACCTGCCTGGGGTCCCATTCCAATCCTCCAGCATTCCCCAGAAGGCAACAGCCACCCCCTTCCCAACCACCAGTTGTTTGGTGATTTCCCAGGTTTTGTACATTTTCCCTCCTGGTCTAAAAACTGAAATGCTTCTCTTAAGATGGACAGTAAGAGCTTCAAGGTTGGTATTTTTTGTCTGCACTTTTTGCCTTTGATTCCAACCCCTTTGCCATTGGCTTCACCTCCTTCCTGCCCACTGGAATGTATCTCCCAAGACCTTCTCTGAAGTGGAAGCTGATCCTTGGCCTGAAAGAAATTCTGCAGCCCTGCTGCCAGAAGGCTTGCTTCTATCTATAAGTATCCTTGGTAGCTGTAGGAATAAAACTATGTAGACACTACTTCTGTTCTTCTGTCAAACAGTAGAGTGCTTAGCAGAAAAATCCTGTAGAGTTTCAAAATATAACTTCAAAGTTAAATTTCAAAGTTTTGAAATATAACTTCCTTGTTTATTTTTTAATGAAGGGTACCATTCCCAAGTATCTCAGTCCCAAGTATCCAAATCCCTATCCCAGATGTCTATAGTCAACAAACTTGTGTAGCCCTGCTCCCACATAAAATCCCCAATTTTCACCAACCTGAACTAAAGGATCTATCAGTGAAAGGGAGAAGTTCATCACTAAGCAGAACAAATCAATTGCCTTTCATGGTCTGAAAATACTTCAGCAACTCTGCTCCTCAGCAAGCAAGGCCTCCCTCTCCCTCTGCATCCATCAAGGGCATCATCTGGAAGTTTTTTGCAATAGTGTACATCCGACCAGCTCGTTTACATGACTGAGGACTGTAGTTCACTACAGTTGGAATGCGTGAAGTTATAACGCAACTAACTGACCTTCCCCAAATTTCAGAATATTTTTCACAATGTCCCAGCGGGATTCCTTTTCTGCAGGTTCTTCCCTCCTTTTCTGAAAAGCCATGTCAAGCCTCTAAAAGAATAGGTGGGAGGAACAGAACAATGGGGCAGCATCATTACTGAAATGAAACCTGCAGTATGGGGAATCTCCCAGGAGTCCCCATCTGGCCCATCAACTTGTCCTCCTGCCTCTAGCACCCCTTCTCTTCCTGTATTTAGGACCTATAGCAATTTATGTCAAAGCAGACCAATGGCTGCAGCAAAACTGATGTATCCCAATGTGTTTCATTGAACATGTGGAGGAGATGTCATCTTTATTGAAGATGGCCCTTCACATACATTCTAAGAGACAACCTATGCACAATGGGTATGAGGAAGGCATTCCAGTAAAAGGTTCTGCCCCCATTGTATGCATATTTCAATGTCTGAAACAGAAGTCTGAACATTAGCAGTGAGGGCCCTATACATGTCCAGCTGTAGTGTTGCTTTAGATATCTAAAATAGTATGCGTAGGTCAGAGGAGGGGGCTGCTTCCCCCCTCTCCAGCCATACATGCATTCATTCTACCTAGTTAGAACATCCTTAGATGGCTGTCTTAGGGAATCCAATAGACAGAATATTACGGATTATAAGGCAAAATATATTGTACCAAAAAATTGCCCAGTATGTGTTTTTTCTATCCTTTCATTTAAAACCATCAAAGAATGAGAGTTCACAACCTTCCCCATCTCTGATTGCTGAGTCAATGGATTTTCAATCCTTTTGGTTCCCAGGATCTCAGTTGACATTGGTTCAGCTCTTCGTGGATTCCCTCTCCTTCTGATGAAGACCATATCCTAGCAATCTATGGATGTTCCCATTTGTAGATTATGAATATCTGGCTTTTGTTTTGAACCCCTCCTTCTGCAAGGACTTATTTAGTCACCTCTTTATCCTCCTGAGAATTTTCTACACATCCAGAATTTGCTTTTTCTTTGTGCCTACTCTTCGCCTTTTTATTCTGTGAAATTGAAAAAATCACATGCTCCGTCTTCCCAGTGCACTCCTTCATTTTGATTAAGAATTTTGAGAGTTACTTCACTGTCAATGAAATCTCTGGCCACAGCTTCAATGATTCCTGTGTAAGAAAAATTTTATAGCCGCCCATGTTCCAGGTAGGTATCCCACACACTCAAGGAAAGTTTCCCATTCCCTTCCTCTCACCTGCCTTCTCTGAAAAGATTCTCTGGAGGGCCCAGGGTCACTTTGGGGCAATTTTCTCCTGCCCCGGTAGCCTCTGACATCACATCCCACATTGCTTAGGACAGCCTCTCAATGCTCAAGAGAGGCGTTGTGGGGAGGGAATGAATGGGGGAAACTTTCCTTCTAGGAACGACCTTAAATTAGCATCTTATGATCCAAGCCAATGTTTTTGAAGTCATGAAATCAATGGTTGTGAAACTAGACTTCTGGTTAAACTAAATAAATAAACAAACAAATCCAGTTTCAGTTGCTACAGATTTGAGATGAGCTGTTTTCATTTATTAGACAAAAACAACCAAATAAAACTTTTAGAAGGAGGTGGGCGGGAAATGCCACTGTAGCCAGGAGATACCCAAACAGTTTCATGAGGGTGGTGGAACACCCTGAAGTTCCAAAATGAGAGCCCTGGTGGACCAGATTTAGTCCACTGATGCTCAACACCCCTGGATTAAGCTGGATATGGCCTTTTTCTGGACCCTTCTCCAACCAGCAGGGTCCTACAGGCCATCTCAGACTGACCTTCACACCACAGTAACTGCTACCGTTTAATGTTCGGTTGGTCCTGAATTCAATTCAGGACTGAAGGAGCCAGATGACCTGACAAGCATCACAGACACCAGATGAGACAGGGGCCCCCAGCTTGTCATAATTAAGGCCAGCTGGATTATTAACCCAGGACCACTAAGTCCTGAGCCAGGGTGGCAGCACTCCTGTTTCTAATGGGGGTTCCTCCTCTCTAGCCAATATCATGGGTTGGCTCCATGACTTTCCTTCCATTACTGAAAGGGTTTGCTCAATGAAAATGCCTCTGTCTAATTTTCCCTCTGCCCCTGCACCACAGTTCAGCCCTTCCGGTGGGGTCCCTGCAACTTTCTGTGTAGCATTTCCAGGAAAGGACAGGGCAGCGAATTCTTCTTCTGCCACCAAAATCTGCATCCTGCCCTGTGCATGCCTGGAAAAGAGCTCGCAAAGCAGGTTCGACAAGTGCCAGGGTATAGGCCATCCTGAGCTCACCCCATCATAATTTCACCTCTTAGGGATGTCTTCTTTCATATGTCAAACCATTATCTCTGAAGCACCAACATGAGACTGGAGGGCATTCCTGTGCAGGCCCTTGAGGTAAGCATCATATATAGAAAGGACAAGCCCTCTGGCAACTTGTTGCTTGCATAATTCACTTGTGCGAGAGTAAAAGATCTTGCCAGAGTAAAAGATACCTGGGACAATGTGACACAGGCCTTTTCTGTCAGAGTAATAATGGAGCAGCAGCATCCCATCTGTCCTTTCCACTCGAAATGATGGTGCATTCATCTCCTGAATAGAAAATGCCATTTTAATTTTCTTGAAGAAATTCCCATGTACAGTTATAGACCCAACTCTTTAAAATGCAGCACTTGAACTTTGATATGGGTCCACTGAAATAATCAAGGCAAGACCATATCCTATCCATCCACTTCCATTAAATATAGTAAAAGTATCAGCTGATGGACAAGCAATTTAAAAAATCTCCGTGAGTCCCTGTGGCTTGCTTGATGTGGGGTTGCTGCTTTATATTTTGAAGTTTTCTTCATGGAAAAGAAAACAATTTTGGGCTTAAATACACTTTTTGCCCTCACCCTTGCCCCCTTTGCTTTAATATCCACCCTCCCCTGGCATGTGACCTGCAAAAGCGTTTTTGTGATGGAATTTGGCACAGAGGCTGAAAGAAGTTCTGCTCCCATGTTGGAAAATATGAGCAACATATACATGCACACACATCATTTTAAACTTGCTTTTATAATGCAGAGCATTACAACCATACAGAAGAAGGAAGTACCTGGTAGGACAAGGCCAGGTAGCTATGCAGGGCATCAAGGTTCTCAATGAACTCCATCAAGGTTCCTCCTAGAGTCTGTAGCATCCTGTCATACCCTGACATCTTACAGAAACTAAAACAGTATTCTCCAAAAAGCTTCAGCACATCCTCTTGTGACACATCTGAATGGAACTGAAGAGACAACAGTGTTGGAAAATCATTTGCTGTGGCTGCCTAAATGATCTCAAGCCTGCTCAGCATCTTGGGGTGCTTCCAGACAAGGCATTCACTGGCCAATCACCTTACTCCTCATTGATGGAGTTTACACGGAGGTCAGACAACTCTGGTTTGCATTTGTAGCCTGCTCACATTTCCTCATAGCTTCTTCCATCTTTTTTCTAACCACAGACAATGCATTAAGGAGAACAAGACTGAGTAGCTTCCACTATGCCTAATGGACTACATCCAAAGTGAGGCAGGTGGACTTCCATGCACCCAACATGCAGTTCTCCTCCTCCCTACAGCTCCCAACATCCCCCAAACTGCTTCAGAAGGTTTCAAAATATCTGGAGCAGACGAACACAGGGAGGGCTGGAAGGAGACAGGAAATCCATTCTGCAAGTGGGGTGTGTTTCACTGACAGAAGGACAGCTCTGGATACAAAGTCAGGCATTCGTAGAAATGGGAGTCCTCTTTCTGGAACCAACCCTGGGCTGGATGCAGAAATCTTACAACTGCTTACAAGCCAAGGATCTTTGCCCTCTCCCAAATGTGTGATTAATTTTCATGTCGTAAACATTTGACATGTTCTGAGGTGTTTGGGGTGGAGGGAAAAGAAGTTGTAGGATAAGCATTTGGTGCGAAGGGTACATACATTTTCATAGCAGAAAACACACACTTTGCTTTCCTCCCTGAAGTTTCCTGTAGGAGGCTGAAACCTCCATGCTTTGCATGCTTTCTCTCACTTGGGGGTATATTTGTACAGGATCTTCACACCGTCCTGATGCCACAAATATCCCTAGGCTTTCATCTTAGGAATTGATTCATCCAGAGAAATGTGTGCTATTCTCACTGTGCCAGAAGGCTTGAAGACAACAACAAAACAAAAACACAGGGAAGCAACCTAAGAATTGTCTATATTCTCTTTGAATCTGATATAAGTAAGATCTTTCTCTCAGCCTCCCTAAAGCAGCTAGAAAAGCAAAAATACCAGCTGGGCTGGCTCCAGTTAGTTTTAATAGGATAACTGTTTAAGTGCTGGAGTTGGAAGGTGCAGGTGGTGAGGGATAAGGTGAGGTGGTTGATAAAACAAAGAATGCCCCTAGTCTTCAATGGGAAGAGGGCCCAGTTCAGAAGTCATTGGCTCTTCCTGTGAAGTTGTCAAGGCCACCTGAATGCAGTTCAAAAGGACTGGATTCTAGTGACCATGAATACAGGCTGCAGTGCTATTCCCGTCTGCTTCAGAGTAAGGACTATTGAGCTTAGTTGTACTGACTTCAGAGTAAACATGCATAGGACCGGGTTACAAGAAGCATTGCTCCTAAAATTACACAAAGCTGTAAAATAAATATAACTGAATCAAGTCATGTAAAAGTAAGCTGGAATAAAGCAACCAGCAGAAGAGAAATCAAATAAAAATAAGGTAAGATTAAAATAATCCCCAAGTAAGAAGTAAAACCAGCAGCCATCTCAGTACTTAGGGTTTTGCAGGCTTCGTGGACCAACTTTAGTGTGACAGCATCATCATACACTGTATACATCATAAAGGTGTCTTCAATCCCAGCCTGTGTTCTGCAAAAATGGCAAAGAGGAGTGTGAAGCTAAATAAAATGCCGTGTTTACAATTGAGTTTGCTCAGTATAGTGAAACCAAAAGACTTTTTAAAAATATGCAGTATTAAGGTGAATTAGAAAATAATGATCATCTAAAAAGTACAATCAACTGACAACAATTAGAAACAGAACCTAATAATTATTTGAATGCTAAGTACTTTAATGAAAAAGACAATGGCCCTTTTGGCTTTTAAATCAGTGCAGGACAGGCTATTTTGGAATAAATGCATGCAGTATATACAAGGTAAAGAAGATCCTTGAACAGAGTGAAATAAACAGTGGATGGATGTTCAGGGAGTGGTTCTATGAGAATCACAGCATGAAAATTTCAATTTCACTTGCATAATGTTGCAGCAGTGGTGATACTTGAGAATTTCCCATGTTTCTTCACCAAATTTCTCTGTAAGAAGAGACTTCAGACAAGTGTTAATAAATCCATACTAGGGAGAAACGGACAGTTATCCACAGCCCATTGATCTACCTCTCTACATACTGCCTTGTATATGTCCATTTCTATTTAATTTTGTGTTTTCCCCTTCATATCACTGTTTCTGATATTTGGGTTATATTTTTGGTCTTGAAACTAGTCTGCTAATTTGCCATTTTCTACAAATAGCCCTGGTAGAAAGCACCAAAAGTACATTTAACCCAGTTTCCTTTCCCCCAAGGGAAGCTCACATCCTGTTCATGTTTGCCAGGAACTGGCATGCTTCACTGCCTCTGATAATGGAGGTATCACAACTAGCTTTTATTGCAAGAATTTGACTACCGTATATTTCGCTCTATAAGACGTGCCTGACCATAAGACGCACCTAGTTTTTATTTTTTTATTTATTAATTAAAACATTTATATGCCGCCAGGAGGAAAACAAGAAAAAAAATATTCTGAATCAAATGGGCACATAATCACAGGCACATTCTCCATCATTTCCCCATGGGCTGCACATCTGACAGACTTACTGCACACACATATTCGCTCTATAAGACGCACAGACATTTCCCCTTACTTTTGAGGGGGGAAAAAGTGAGTCTTATAGAGCAAAAAATACAGTAATTGCCCTCCAATGTGGCAGGGATCCCACACATTAATGGTACAAAGCAGTAGCTTCTTTTGGCTCTCCTAGATCTACTGCCAATCCATTTCATTGGCTAACTTGGAGTTTTAATACAATGGGAGAAAAACAAAAGCTCTCTATCCACTTAGTTTAATAAATTTAATGCAGCTTTATCATGCTCCCCACCCCTCTTCCACAGTCATCAGCATCTGTCAAAACAGGCCCTAAGAAAGAATGCTTACCATTGTACTGTTCTCTTAAACCAGATTATGACAGATTCTCACTGGAGCTGGTGTTGCTCTGAGCTAAATCTTGGCCACATGGCTAATCTTTCAACAGCCAGTGAGCAGAGACAAGAAGGTCCACAGGGAAGGCAAGTCGGGAACAAATTCACTGCACTGAATCTCAGCAGAGCACGGAGTACCCAGTGCTGGGAGGACTGAAGCAATTTGTTATTAGTACCCTCCTTGGAATAAGCATAGCAACCATAATTTGAAATATAATCCTGATAATTTATTATCATTCATCTCAGTGGTAGCTGAAGATGAAGTCCCTAGGAAAGTAAAAATAAAGGAAATATCCCTCATTGTGGGGTAGAGTGTACAAATTCTAGAGGCCTGCAGACAAATATGTAGGCTATTTTATTTTATTTGCATTTCTAGGCCACCAATAACTGCCAAGGCCTTTAAAATTATTGCAGATCATGCAAATCTTTCATAGCTGCCCCACCATATTCCTGCTGGCCACTTAAGAAATTTGATAATTAAATGCCTCCAATAGCATTCTGAATTAAAAAAAAAAATGAAGTGAAATAAACAAAAAATGGGATCCTAATGGTTAATGCAACACAGCTTGGCCTCTTGGTACAAGAGTAGTTCAAGTCATCTTATCTTTAAGGCTTCCCAGATGGGAGGCAGAAGTGCCAGGCCCTCCCTGACCAACAGTTGGCTCATTGGCATTAGTTTCTATTAGGAAAGAAATCCAGACAGCAGGACCCTGGAGCCCACACTAGATTTATAGCAACATCACAGCATTGTAAGACAACCATGAGTCCCTCTTTGGCACTCTTTTCTCTGGGATCAGAAGACCTCAGCCTAGCCTCCCCCAACTGGACAGCCTCCTATGGGGGACTGCAGCCCCCATAATCCCCAGCTAGCATGGCCAATGCCAAGCTGAATAATGGCTGCCTCAGCCAATGCCCACCAGCAAGGGTACTAACAGCTGCCCTTCACTTCTGTGCCATTAAAGGGCTTCACCCAACCATGGCCAGCCGCTTCATAATAACCATAAAAAGTCTTTACCTATTAAAATATAGGCTGACCAGATAAGAATCATATATTTCATGCTCTGACTTTCAGTGAAATATAGGGAGTGAGGCCATGGACATTTTCTGAGGGACTCACAAATGTCAGTTTTCAGAAAGCAGAAATGAAACACTCAAATATGGTGAACTACCAAAAGCATCTTAGGTCTAAAACAAGGATATTCAAACTCTGACAAATTCTGTTATATTTATTGTTATATGTTTTAAACTTGTTCTCTACATGTCCACTTCCCAGAGAACTCTGCAGGACTATAGGGAAGTATAAAAATGTAAAAAAATAAAATAAAATAAAAAATTAATAGTGAAAATGCCATTTTCTGCCTTGAACATTGTACCAAATTGTTTATTTCTGTTTTGTTTTCTTTCGGGAATGAAATCCTATGGTAACCTCTCTCAGTTTGGTACCTAATTATCTATTGTCTTCTGTGAAGTCTATATAGGCCGGGTGGTTGTGCTTGTGGCAAATGGGATCTCTTGGGCCTTTGAGGCATCAGGGCATAATTTCTGCAAGGCACAGGAGTATTCTACTACTCCCCCCCCCCCCACACACACACACACTTGCTTTCTCACTGTTTGACAATGTTTGCAAATGCAACTTTTCTGGAAATTCCTTCCCTTTATAATTTGTTGAATTACATGCAAAATAGGCAAATCCAGGAAGGAGGCTGGCTCTGATTGCAAAGTTCATTTAATGGTTACATTCTGAGGTTATGCAATCCATTTTCAGACTGAATGAAAACAAACACAGAAAAGTGCCAATTTTTTATTCCAGAAGGAAGATGAAGACTATTTAAATATAAGGCTGACCCTGAAGATGCACTGTCAAGTGTATTTATTTATTTATATTTCTAGCCACCTTTTTCCCTCTTTCATGACATACTAATTGGAATGTGCTGCTCTGGACAGATCTTACTCACGTTTAAGGATTTTCATTGACTGTCTACCAGTAAATTCCAAGAAGAGGTACTGAATGTCAAAGCCACGAATGACTGAGCATCAATACATTAAGCACCATCACTTCCTATATAGCCTGAAGTGCCTGATCCTGCCTAATCTTGGGAGCTAAGCAGGGTCAGACCTGGTTGAAATCTGGATGGGAGACATAAATGTTGTAAGCTACCCAGAGAACATGTATAGACATGAAACATGACAACAACAACAAGAGTTTGAACCTTTTAGATCTTTAAGATCCATTTGAGGCCCTCCTTAAGGTCTTCTATTACAAATTCAAGGCAGGTGGTGACAAGGCAAGATCCTTTTTAGTGCTGCCACCCTATTTTCAGAAGACTAATCTCAGGCAGATTTGTGAAGTACCAACATTACTGGTGCCTGGACATCAAATTAAAAGGCTGGTAGGACTTTAAAGTTTGTTTGTTTGTTTGTTTGTTACCTGCTGGTATCTGATTTTATCTTATTTTTCAAACATTACTTTTTACTTTTCTTTAAAATGATGTAGATACTTTTGAATGTATGAGAGTGGCACATAAACGCTTTAAACAGTGTGCCAGTGTGGTGTAGTGGTTAAGAGCATGGGACTGGGACTTAGGTGATCTGGGTTCTAGTCCCCGCTCAGCCATGGAGCCAACTGGGTGACTTTGGGCCAGTCACAGACTCTCAGCCCAACCTACCTCACAGGGTTGTTGTTGTGGGGATATGATGGAGGCGGAGAGATGATGTATGCTGCCTTGAGCCCTTTATAGGAAAAAGGCAGGATATAAATAGCAATATAAATAAATAAATAAATAAATAAACAGTCAGAAAGTGTTACTTGAATGAGGAACTTGCCCTGACTGCAGAATTTTTAGGAATAAAGTGCCTCCTGGTGGCCAATGAAGAATTCTTAGTCTCTTCTTTGAAATCATTTAGGGGCTTCTCTACACAGGCCTTTCATTGTGAACTTCTGATATTTCAGTCGTGGAAGTTGGTGGGTTCTCTACATGACATTGTTATCCTCCAGGGCTTCTTCTGCATTTTGTAGCTATTTTCACGAGGGTTTCTGTTTGTTTGTTTGTTTGTTTGTTTTAAGAGTGAAGATAATGCTACAGACAGATAAACTGGAATAAAAATTCTGGTACTTCTGCAATTGCACTTTGCTGCAGTACAACATATAAGAAAGAAATGAAAGCAAAGCTCAGGGAAAAAACCTGCATATAAATGATGCTCTCTTTCTCCTGCAAGAAAAACAGAAGAAAAAGTCTGCACAAAGCATGAGAAACGGTCTTACTTAGAGAAACCCTATAACTGTGTTATTTATGCCTACTGGAAGGGCCTGTGAATAGCACCTGTAGCTGAACCTTCCAGGATGCTTTCTGCTGATTTGCAAGTGGTAGTGCCATTAAGCTGTGACACTGCTTGCAGGAGTGTGTTTGTTCCTATTGGAATTTTCAGAGGTTCCCATCAGACATTCAGGAGCAAAACTCACTTAAATCTTTGCACAGTTTGGTATCAGAGCACCATCCTATGGAACATTGCTACAAATATCTGCAGACGACACCATCTTTAATTAATATTTCACAATATATTAATATATTTCACAATATATATTACATGCTGATTAATAACAATATTATATATTAATGTCTTATGTTAATAAGATTATTATATATTAATGTTTCACAAACATGATAAAAAACAGGATACAATGAAGATCCATGTGAGCCACCTTGGGTTCTTTGCAAGAGGGGAAAAGGTGGGATATAAAGATAATCATTTAAAAAATCCAATCAGCCCCTTCCCATTGAATTTCTGTGGTAAGAAAGAAACAATTTTCAAACCAAGGAAGAGTACCTGGTGTCCATCAGTATTGTCAGTATGGCAGGTATGAGACAACCCTAATAACTGGATGTCAGCCCTAAGAACTGCTGGTTTTCTAGTGTGCTAGGACTCTGCCTGTTGTCAACAGTTGTTTGCTTTCAGGACTTCTATCAGTTACATCAAGCAATCATTGGATCAGTCTTAACTCCACCCTTCATTCTACTGGGTACTTTTTTATTCTAGCACATTCTATAATGAGTAAAATACTGTGGCCATTTTCTTCAAGTAGTTTCATAATTCCTTCACTGCTTCAGTTATTCTGAAACAAAGGTCTTTGGGCCTTTCCATGCAATCAGAAATAAAATGTCCAAAACTATTATTTTTCTTCATAGTATACTGATTCATAGCGGAATATTCTAGCTCCAAAGGGCCATACAGGTTAATGGAAAAGACTTGCAGTAGCCCAACAGAATTGTTTCACTTTGTTGACTTTGAATGAGCTATATAGCAAGTTGAGCTGTATTATCATGTGATGTCTGTAATGTAACTTTCTGTGTCTTTTCCTTGCATGTGCTGCCTTGTGGTAGCAATGAGAAGGTAGCTTATAAATACTTTAAATAACTATATTTACTGAGCTCTTAGAACAAGTTTTAGGTGTATTCTGTGCATGGTTGGGCAGAAACCCTCCTAAATTCCTGGTATTTCCTAGCCAATGTGGCTGGCTGAGGAATGCTGGAAGTTGTAAAATTCTTTTGTAGAATATTCATATAGTTGTTAGATTTATATCCCACCATTTTTATTTAAAAAAAAATCAAAGTAGCTCACATCCTCCTCCTCCTCCTGCTCTCAATCTTATCCCCACAACAACAATCCTGTGAGGCAGGCTGGGCTGAGAGTCTGTGACTGGCCTGAAGTCACCCTGTTGGCTCCATGGCTGAATGGGGACTAGAACCCAGACCTCCTGAGTGCTGGTCTCACACTCTTAACCACTACACCCCACTGACACTGGTTCATGTCCAATCTACATGCAGAACAGGCATAAGAGAATACCTGTAGTGGTTCTTTGGATCTGGGTCCTTGTCTACTCATACTGGATTTTATGGATAACATTTTCTGTATTTTATGCTTTTTATGCTTCAGCAGAAGAGGGGAAACACATATAGGTTCTAAAGAGCAACCTTTGTCAGGAAAAATTGATAATAAATGCTCAATTGAACAGGTTTTCATTGTTTTAAAGGGTTCATGAAATTGTAGGAAAGTGTGTTATCTTGCTTCTCCTTGTAAAACTAAACCCTGGGGGAAGGTTATTAAACTGGGAAGTGCATGATCCTCAAATAATTGTAAAAAAGAATGATATAAACAAAGCTTACTAAACAACATAGGGAAAGAAATTTGTCCAGTCCATCGCTGAGAGCATAACAGGAAATGTCTAACAGATAGTCATTACATGTCTGGTACCTTACTCTGTATGGCAAGGATAATTACAAAGAGATGTGATATTGCGGAGGTAGAGGTGAGGGGAGTGACTCCATTCCCAACCTACAAAATGTATGCACTGTAGTATTCCTACTATCAATGTGCAATCTTCAGTGAAGATTTGTGAGACATATGCATCCAGGAAATAGCTATTGCTGTAAATATATTTTGCAAAAAGACCTGGCTTGTAAAGAGAGGCCCCTAACTGCTTAGCTTGCCTGCACAAGGAAGGAATTCCACATTGGATTTCTCATATTAATTCCAAATCACAGCTGTCCTTTTGGGCACATTTTGGGTTTAAATTTCAAAGTATTGAAGGCTCCCTCCACAGCTTTTGGTAGATACATTGGATATCTTTGCAGCTTCTTTCTAGAGCTGATGGTTCTTCCCTGGCTGTTTCCTTCCAATTGGCATGTTGTCTTAGCTGCTTGGACAGCATCTTCAGAATGTCTCCGAGGGGCACGAAGAATCCAGTTGGAATGTAAGCTGTGTTCTCTTGAGCTAGTAACAACTGAAATAAGGAACCAAAGTGTGAATTTTTAACATTGTGTTGTCATTGATGAGGATCCTAAGCCCACTTCCTCAGAGAATCCTGGCCCCTTGTCCCCCTTGGCCCCATTTTTGGACTCTGGGGACTTCAGCCCTCAGCATGCTTGCATGCTACAGCTATTTTCTTGCAGCTTGAGGTAGCTAAAACAGGCCCTTTAAGAGACAAAGCTTTGGTCAGTGTGGAAGCAGAGCCAATCAGCCCAAAGACAGGCAACTACCTGCTTCAGTTTCAGTCTATATTCACACCAACATGACAAGCAATCCTGCATGGTTACCAGGGTTTGCTATTTTTTACCATGAGCTACCTGATGGTCAATCAAGTGGTTTCTACTTAATTGGGGTTTCCATCCTCTCCATTCAGTCCTCACACTGTGTCCCATCAGCTGCTGCACCTGAAATTCAAAGTACATCCCTTCCTATATCGTCTGCTTCACTGGCCACACATAGAGCAGCTCCTGGAGTAGCTACCTTTTCCAGACAATTCTGTATACCGGAACTGTGGAAAGCATGATCCTGGGTTCAGACAACATGACATGGTAGACCAACAATAGTAAAAAACAAAACAAAACAAAAACCCTCACCACGGTTTCCTGTGTTGCCTGAATGCAGTCTCACTCTAGATCTGCTTCTTGTTGGAGCAACATAAGGACAAGCCTGCTTGCTTTACAGACTCAGCACCACTTTGAACTTTCTAAGGTGCTGACATTTTGCTTCCCTGAGAAACCAGGCCTAAGCTGATGCTGGTTAAATATTGAATCATAGCAGAACCTGCAACCCAGTCTACATCACAGAACATCATGTAAATCCAGGTCTGAAACTGTACAAGGAAAAACAGTATTTTAAGCTGTTTTCACACTTAACTCTTTCTCAAAACTGAATTCACATCATGCCTTGCCACTGCTATTTATTATATAATAGAGACCTGCATTTAAATATTTTTGCTGGCAATTAAAATCTGTATGTGAACAGACTACACTAGTCAAGTTGACATGAAAATTCATAAGCATTTATGTGTAAATTTATGACCCTACCACCCCATCCCTTTAGGCCTTTTCCCTGTAGGTATTCATCCTAAATGCAGCAATTGGCACCAAAGTCACAGAAAGTGCAGAGGAATGGGGGCACTGGTGGTGATTGATGTGGAACATACAGTGGCAGAAGCAGATGGACTAGAATGTGAAGCAGTTTCAAAGCAAGCATGCAAAGCTACACTGTTCCAGATCCCTCAGTCTCTTTTATCATTCCTGCTCCTGGGAAAGAGGACTAGCAAAGAGCACTGAACACTGGATCAGTCCTGCAATACTCTACTGCAGCATTCCTTCCCCAAAGCACTGGGATTGGAGGGCCTTGGTAAAAACTGTTCATTGTGATTGGAAGCCAGAACTGCCAACACAGAACTATTGCTCTCTCTCCTCTTCTCTCCTCTCCCCTCCCACTCTGGTGTTTCCCCTCTGAGAAGAACTTGGGGGAGAATGCATTGGGGGTCACATGGTGTGTATGTCTGTGTCTTGGATCTTCATGGGTATTGAGATCGGAACTGGTCTGCTTTGATTGAGGCATCTCCTGAGTCGACCTGAGTATGCCTGACTTGGTTTGGGATTCATCCAGAGTTGAGGCATATGGCCAAATACTTACCCTCAAAATCGACATCTGCATGCCAATGATCCCTCACAACTATCTTCGGATGCCTTTCTGCATCCAGCTCTGCGATAATTGAGTCAAAATAAGCTATTGCCTCGATGACATCTGAATTGAGCTGTGAGACTTTCCTCTCACAGCTCTCCTCTCCAACTTTCCTCTCGGTTGAGGTCTGTTGAAAAGGATGACATGACAGCAGTTCCATGGGACTAAAACTGGCTTTGTAGTTATAAAGTACAATCCAATATTCATGCAAGCAAATTATGTGTCTCTCGAAGGATCAAAATGTGTAATTTGAGAGAAGGTTTGATCATTGACTGAATTGTTCTTTGAACCCTTTGTTGCTGGTTTATCTTTGTTTTTTATTCTGCTATTTTATGTACTTTGTATGTTGGTTTGGTGTTTTAGTTTATCTTGTCATTTTTATTTGTTTGTAAGCAGCTTTGAGGAACTGATTTTGGTCAAGCAGTGGAAATTTTTAAAAACTCTCTCTCTAACACACACACACACACCACACACACACACACACACACGGGATGCACAAGCAGAGGGGGAAGGAGCAGTAGAGATGGGAAGGGAGCATCCATGCAGCGAAGAAAACCAAGTGGTAAGAGACTGGATTGTCCCCTTTGTTTTCATCCTTGTATATATTCATGGTACGCAGAAAGAATACAACAAAGCTCATCTTGTCAGGCTCATCATGTCCATGACACAAAACACTGAGCATTGTTGGGAAAGTGCTCCGCTGAATTCAGTCAAACAATGTTGTATTCACTAACACTGGATGCAGATGTTATGGAGATCATGGGTCCTGGGTTCTCTTATATTTTCAAATGCTTTTCCCCCCTGAAGTATGTTGATTGAGGATTTGTTGTTGTTGTTTTTATCTGAGCCATCTGGTCCTTGTTGTTTTAATGAACCATTTCTCAAAGTACCTCTAATGCAACTTAATATCTGTGGTTGCCACCTCTTTTTTCCCCAGACTCCCCTGCACCTTTAACAACTGCAGTACAGGGAGAAATGGAATAGCTAAATCTTCCCATCACAGCATTTCCATATTAGGAAGAGCACATTCTATGCAATTGTTGTCAGCAGCTGTTAAAGTTATATTTTTCCTCCCACCTAAGACCATCCTGGACAGATCAGGGCTGCTTCCCATGTTTGTTCTCTAGTCAGGAAGAAAAAAAATCTGAAGGGATAAAATCCCAGGAGGGCTTCACAGTATGATATTTTGCTTGAGTATATAGACCAGCTTCAGGTCCATGCAAAGTGATGCATCTAGCAGCATTACTTTAGCCAGAATTGCCTTTAAAAGAGCTATTCACACTGAGTAAACAGGAGAAGGCGCAGAAGCTGTTATTCTATGTACTTATCTGTGAATGCAGCCTCTGTACCACACTGTACCTCAAATGCAAATTTGACACAAAATCCATTTTGCAAATTAATATTATTGCTAAAGTTTACCAGGTGCTCAAGCACTTGGGAGCAAAGCATAAAGTCCCAAAGGTCCTGTCTATGAGCCACAGTGGCAGGAGCCTATGACCACTGGGAAGGCGCAATTCTTGCCCTCCTGCTGGCCATGCGACCCGACACTCATGCAGGAAAAAAGCAGCCCCCACTGCACTTTTCTTTCCTCCTTTCCTAGCAAGCTGTGACATGCAGAGGCTTTATTGAAGTTGACAGCTGTCTGTGAGTGTGTGAGAGAGAATCCACAGTCTCCTGCATGGGATCAGTCCCGTGCTTTGTCTTTGTAGATGAGGGCTTCCTATGGGTTTCAGTGGTTACATGGGGCATCTCATTCCCTGCCTTTCACTGCCTGCAGTTAGAGTGTAATCCTGCACAAGCCAGCATTGGAGTGGGGACTTGTGCCTCAGTACACTTGCATAAGATTCCACTGTGGGCTGCAGCACTTCAAATCTGTATTGGCACTGATGCAGCTAAAGGAGCATGTGACTTGATCTACTGGAGAACGTTCTTATTTGTGAAGCCAAAGCCAGTTTTGGATGGTCCATTAGAAGTGCAAACTGAAGCACAGAATGCATACATTTGTACAAAAATAATGGTTCGGTCAACTTGTCAAAAGATAAAAGGGACTTGCCAAAAAAGAAAAAAAGGGAAAAAAAAGGCAAGTACTCCATTAAACACAGTCTGCTGTTCCTGAAGCTCCCCAACTGCTCACTGGAAAGGCATGGCCTCAATTGCCTGAAGGTAGAACCCACCAGTCACTGTTTGGGCTGCTGACAAAGTTCCACGTTCCAGAGGTGTTAAAGCAAAGAAGAAAAGGCTGCCCTTCCACCAGTCTAGGTGCTCTCACTGCACTAGACCTAGACAGATCTTCCTAGCTTGAGTAAATGGGCTACACAGAAGCTAAGAGGCCACTTTTATGAATGTGTATGATTGGGCAGTGTGTGTGACCAAGTAAGAGGTGAATGGGAGAGGGGTCCCTTTATTTTCACTATATCTGAGATGAATGGGTGTGTGAGAGCAACTTGAATGGGAAACAGAGCCAAAAAAGTTAATTCAAATTAATAAAAAACATTTTACAGATGGGTAATCATATTAACCTGTTGCTTCAAAAACAATGAAGACTAATCTTTATTATGGTATAGACTTATGTGGATATGCTTTGCAGATGTCTCCACATATGTACATTGTTATGAAACTCATTTTAAGAAAGTTTTTTTAAGCACGGGATGAGATATTTCCTACCTTGGAAGACTGCAGAGGAGGTGGTGGGGCTGGTGGCTTTTTTCTTGTCTTGGAAGTTTTTGTAGACACAGGAGAAATTTCAGGTGCTCTGTTTATGGATTTCAAATCTTTTATGCCTGCCAGATATTTTTTCCGCAAAGCTAACAAATCCTGTAAGTACTGCAAACAGTCTTGGGTCTTTGCATACATCCATGCTTTTTCATCCTCCTTCAGCTGGAAGCAGGCAGTTGAATCTAGGCTGGTGGTACTTTTGCTTTTTTTCAAAGGCTCACTGAATTTATGCTCCTCACCTCCCAGAACATACATCGAGGTGCTACGGATCAACCGGACCGCAGAGCCATTGTAAGTAGGGATCCCATCGGACAGGCTTCTCCTGGGTGAGCTGGGATGAAATACTGAGCATATCTTTCTGAACATAATGCAACTCCTTCTTCACTTTCTCCATTTATTTTTAATCCTCATTTAGGGCTCTCTTTCCGTGCAAGGTTTTTGCCCATAATGGAAAGAAAAACTTGGCCAGTTGTACTTTGTAATTAGAATCCAGTTTATTGCTACTTCAGCCTTCTTCTGGTAGAGATAGTCATTTATTTCAGACCATTGCCGATGATGAAATGCTTCAAATCTCCTCAGTCATATCTGCCCTTTTAACACACCAGCATTTTACTTAACAGTTGCAGTTTATGGCCTTCCTTGCGCTGATCATGGTACTGAACTACCCTTATAAATAAAGAATAAAGTGAAAAACCATTTGCTTAAGAGGTAATGAGAGATGGTTGGGCACAGCTGAGCATTTCATAAGACTAAATTAAAAGATGCCAACAAACCAACTGCAGCACCCTTGCATTTCAACTGCTCACCTCTATATTCAATAAACACCTTGCAGAAAGAGGCAGCAGTTCAACCACTGTTTGAGGGATTTTGTTTTCTGTGCTATGGCAACAGAGATTGTTACAGTTATCTGATAGCACATTATTATTAAAAGTGAAGTGGACTAGGGTATCTGGATCCATTTCACTCAGTATGAAAGCGTGAGCATGGGATACTGGCCATCAAATAAGACTGTGCTCCCAAACACAATTGTCTAATAAAGATATTTTTTAAACATGATTTGACAGGAAGGGGCATGTTGCAGCAGCTTGTGTTTCTCCTGCCTTGGGCAGCAAGAGTGCTTGATCAAGGCTGACTGCAGAAGTGTAAAAACAATTCCTTTATTTCAGAACTGCATGTAAATTTGCATCATGTCCACAAACATATTTGAAGAGGTAGTTCCAGATTCTTAACTCAAAGACATAAGATGAACGTAGAGCTGTTTAACCCATAACCTCAGACTTCTCACAAGAGGTGGAGGGGAACCGATCAAGTGAACTACTTAAATATTTCATGGCCTATAAGATTACTGTCTTTGAAAAGGCAACTCTTATATCTTGTTCATTCATAACGGCTGCTCACATCCGACATGGTTATGGCAGTATGTATTCGTAATATTCCTCTGTGAGCTATGATTTCTGCCAAACTGCCATGAATATCTAGCTTTGCAAAACGGCCAAAGCAACCAGGACTAATCTCGGAATTAAAAGAATCACTAAAGATGCAGAGTTATTACACTGCTCATATTCTTGTTCAAATGGTTACACATCCACAATAGTTTTAATAACTTTTGATTTAAATTCTCCATAGCAGGAAAAAAGTAAGGTACATTTCTTTAAGACATATCCAAATAAAACTTCACAAAATAAATATACCTGGGAACTTTAAGGGCATTGCTGGTCTTCTTTCATGTTTTCTTTGCAATTCCACACAGGGAATGTACAGATCTGAGTCAGAAGCATCTTCCCTTAGAAGAATCTTCCCTTTCAGTAAAGATGTTTTCCCCCTGTTGGTCTCTTGTAGTGGGGATGTGTAGAAACCTCAAACATCTTTTTATGCCTGCATGGAACATATAGCATATGAAGAAAGAGCAAAGATAACTGGGAATATTTAGATCAGCAGTGGGACACTTTTGGCTCTCCAAAAAATTTGGCCCATAATTCCCATCATCCTTCATCATTAACTTTGCTGGCTTGGCCTGATGGGCATTGTAGACCAAAATATATGGAGGGCATATATAAGTTGCACATTTCCAGTTGAATAAAACGTTTCCCTATAGAACCCATTATTGCTTCTTATTTGAAAAGTATATCATAGGCATTTGTGTGCTTATCCCCAGTAGCTCAAAATCTTGGAGTTACTAACCATGAAGGCTTCTGTTACATTGTTAGATAAATTGACAGATGATGTTATTTCCTGTCCTCTCCACAGCACTGCTTCTTGTATCAATTGGAATATTTTCTCTGGGTTGCATAGCAATTCCATGCAATACTTCTTCATTCCTTTTCAGTGAAAAGATAAAACTCTGCATTTTATCTTGTAATAATTATTGGGATTTGATTGATGTATTAAATATGTTGTCCTTTTTCCCCCATTCCATTTTTTTAAAGAATATTCTTACTAAAGGCAGTTAGTAAGGAGAATTTCCAGCTATCCTTACTAAAGGCAGTTAGCTATTGTGAGCAATGCAGAGAGACCGGATATGGGCATAGCGCATTCAAATCGAAATAATAAATTAAAAAAAAAAGTCATCCACCACTCTGGTTATGGCTCTGTCTTGGCTGATCCTTGTAATCTGGGTACATTCTGGTTAGTGCCCTCGATGAGCAGTTTTCCTTTCCGAATCTAAATAAACCTGTTGTAACGGTTTTCAGTGCAACAAAGCAAGCATTGGAGTGCAAGGAGCACCGATTGATTGACTCATGGTGTCGATTGTTTTACTGCATTTTATTCTTTATTTGGATTTTAGAGTCATTCTTTTAATATTGCTTACATGGTGCATTGTGTTTTGTACAGGTTGTTGGCCGCACTGGGCTCTGAGGAAAACCATTACTTCGTTTTACTGTATTGAAGTACTTGTGATTTCCTTATGGCATGCGAAAGTATATTAATTGGTGTTGACGTTTCATAACTTAAGCATCCCACAAATAAATACGTTGCTCCCCCGTGCTGAAACGGCTTTCTCGGCCTCAGATTAGGGGAAGAGACGACGCGAACGGACAGGCAAAATGCACACGGACCGGAGGTGGAGAGAGGGAGCTTCGCTGGTGCATTTTCCAATCAGCGTGCTGCAAGGCAAATTCAACATTGCCGCACGCCTGAAAGAAGTCTCCCTGCTCCGCACGGCCGCGCCAGCTCCGCGCTGCTCCTGGGAAAGGCCTCGAGGGCGCGCGGGCGGCCAGGCGAGTCTCCCCGCGCAGGGGAAGTACGGCGGATCTCCCGCCCAGAAGCGGGCCCGCCCCGCCCACTGCTCTCCCTCCCTCTATCGCCCGATCGGTCCCTGAGAACGGCGGCGGCGGCGGGAGGGCAGCAGCGTCATGCACCGCAAGGGGGACAGCCGCGGCCAGGATCGAGGCACGAATTCGGGCGCCGAGACGGGCGGGTGAGTGGCCCGCGCAGGCCGACAGGGATCGCCGCGGGGCGCTTTCGCCCGCCACCGCAGCCCCTTCGCTGGTCTTTCGCGGATCTGTGCCTTGGGGGCTCCGCTGTTCGCCGAAGCCCGGGTCCACTTCGGACCGGGCGCGGTGCCTCGGCCGGGTCTCCGAAGAGCAGCCCCGAGGAACTTACAGAGATGCGCGCTCTTGAGCGCGGGGGCGAAGGGGTCACTGAACGGCTAAGCAGCCCCCTCCCCGCTGGTTTCGCTAGCTCCCCGCAGACTCCCCCTGCGCGGCTTCTCCTCCCCCCCACTCTGTCCCAGGACCCCTCCCCCAGTTCCCCCGCTCACTAAGTCCCCCCAAAAGAGGCACGTGGTGGGCTTCTGTCGCACCCGTTTACATGTAACTTGGCCTTTGGTCTTGGAAAGAAAGGTGTAGACGAGCTCTGATTGCTGAGGAGCTCTGGGCTCTGGAAAAAAAAGCGGGGGCAAAATCTCAGGAAAGTCAGGAATTAAACAGTGTAGCGTCATATGAGTTCGCAGCTATTCTCTTCTTCAGGGCACTTGAACAGATACCATATCTGAAAATGAAACTAACAAAACCAGCATATTGTTTCTAGCTATACCTTATAGTGTTCTGTCCATCTCACATATACAGAGTTTTCAAAACCAAAAAAGACTGGGTAGCACCCTGTGGTGCATTTACCTAAGCAGAAAGTGTCCCATTCACGCAAGGGAGGGTACATGATTTTTGGCACACTTGCCATGTCTCTTTAAGGCCCTCAGCCCTCAAAAGCTGCTCCCAAGAGTTGGAGGGGCCCTCCAGAACAGAATGGAACATTTCAGCCTTCCTGGGGCTTCTTGCTCCTATAAAATGCTTCAGGGAGGATCCAAAGAGGGGTGGTCATGTCTGCTGGTGATGAGAATTGCCATGTTCACTATAGCTCTATGCGCCGAACATTTGAAAATACAGTCAGTTTTATGTGCCTCAGAAAATTAAGGATTATTCCATATTGCATCTTGGCTGATCACTACCTGACTTAGCAGGGTGCATACTTACTTATTAGCATTATTATTATTGCATTGCATATATACCCCTTCTTTCTTCCTCCTGCAAGGAAAGCAAGGCAGCTTACAAGGGTCTCATGCTCTCCATTTTATCTTCACAGCAACAATAATCCTGTGAGGTAGGTTAGGCTGTGAATGACCCAAAGTCACCTTGTGAGCTTCATGACTGAGTGGGAACTAGAACCCAAATTTCCTGAGTTCTGGTCTCACACCTTAACCAGTGGCTCATGTATGATCTGCCCAGCCATTTTTGTTTCTGTGGTGAATTTATTGCAAAGATGCTGATATATGTGTATGGATGTTCTCCATATAACACTGAATCATATAGCTTATTCCAGTGAGTGAGTGTGTGTATGTGTGTGCATCATTCAAGTGTGCACATGGAGGATACAGTCACATATGCATTGGGTGGGCATGCAAATTTCATCCAAGTTTTGACAATCTTATAACCCAAAGCAGCCTTTTGGTGCCATATGTATAAGTCAATATTTATGCAGCAAAATGCAATAAGGCTTAAACAGGAAGAGCGATTCAATTGCGCAGGAATTTGTGATTTGTATATAATTCAGTTATGAGCTTAAAAACTGGGCTCCTCTCATGCAAACAGTTTAAAAGTGTGCCTCAACAAGTTGAAAATCTTGCTTCACCCTATTTAGTGTTGTGCCTTCTGCTGTTTGTCACTTTTACTTGCCCAGTGGAGAATTGTTTTTCTTGTACGTATTATTACCTTAATATCCCAGCTCACCAAGAAGGGCAAGGTGACACATGTGATTTGCCCAGCTATTGTATCTTTGCAAGACTCTTGTGAGGTAGGTTAGACTGAGGAATCTGGATGTGATAAGCTTCATGGTTGAGTGAGGTCTCTCCAGGGGCAGTCTGGCACACAAGAACATAACATAATGTAATAAATTGTTTAGCAATCTCTTATGAAGAGCCATGCTGATGAATGTATGTCTTTCATACTACAGGTCGGAGTATAGCTGTGTGTCGTCTTCTATCAGTGAGTATAATTTTGTTTTTCTGCTACTGTCTGCCTACTGGTGCTTCAGTAGGATGTGTGAAACTTTGGTTAGGGTTTTTTCAAGCAAGATATTTAAAGGAAAGAGGAAGGAAGGACTCCAGTATTTTCTAGCCACTTCCAAGTGAGACTCTTTGCTTTCTTCTGCTATGCGGTAGCCTTCCCCAATTTCATGCCCTTCATTTACTTATTTTTACTCTGTCTTTCTGGAAAGAAATAGCATGTGAGATGTTAAACAACAACATTTAAAATAAAAATATAATTAAAACCTCCATAAAACACAAATAGTGCAACAAAAAAAGAATAAAAGCAACAGATCAGTTTAGATGCCACAAGTCTACTTGAATATATTTGCCTGCTGGCAGAAGGACAACAAATAGGAAGCTTCTCTTGGCAGGAAGTTACAAAGCTTGGATGCAGCCACCTCTTTTCCTGGCTGGCTCTGATGAGGAACTGAGGTTTGAAAGGCAGCAGGTCTGGGAAAGCTGCTGAAATGCACTGCATGAAGAATGCTGGGTGACTCTAAGGCTAAGAAGCCTTGGAATTCCAGCCCAGAACACCTGGAGGACACTGTACTGGGAAAGGCACAATGCTAGTTGGGAAGAGCCTTGATGTAGGAAGCCCGTTCACACCCTAGCATACCAGAAGGTGTGCTTCAGGAAAGGAAGGGACATTAATTAGTGGGAAAGGATGCCCCTGTGCAGATTGTTATAGGCAACCCTGAACCTGAGAAGCTGATTTAAATACAGGCTTGACTTGCATCAAGATATGCATTGCTTTTAGAGGCTGACATTAAGCATTGCCTGAGATGATGGAAAAGAGTCCAGTAGATGTCATATAGGTGCTGTAGGGGCTGAGTGTCTGTAGGAACTTCCCTGCCCCTGCACTTCCTTGCTGAGGAGCATCAACCCCAGTGGTGCTGATGCTCCTCAGCAAACATGCCTGTAGGTGTCTTTGTTCACTTATGGCAAGCATCCAATACCAAGGATGCATCCTTGTTTTGGAGACCCTGCTGCTTTTGCTGTGCTGGCCACCCACTACACAGAAGCCTTTCAAGTGCAACTGTGTGGGATCTGTTGCTGCACCTCCTTAGGCATCAGAAGCCATGCCTGACTGTGGGATGCTCAGGATGTCCTAGTCTCCTACATCCACCAAGCTACTTTCATGAAAAGTAATGTAAGAAGCTGCCTTGCTCTAGGTCAAAGGATGTATCTATCTACCCTAGTAGAACCTGCCCTGGCATGCAGTAACTCTGCAGCATCTCAGATGGAGGTCTTCTTCCATGTCACCTGCTCTCACATCTCTTCAGTTGGAGATGCAGGGGGTTAACTGAGTTGGGGAGCCCTGCATGTACCACAGGTGCTCTTCCATTGAGCTGACCTCTTCCCCCAGCACCCTACAGTAGGCATCGGAGCAATCTGTGCATCTGTTAAGGTGCTTGGGCCCAAGTGTGTCTTGAAGCAAAGATTCCAGTAGATAAACATCAGCATCTTGCCACCCTTGTTGCCAGCATTGTAACCAACTATTAGCCCAACACATTTTATTTTCATGTACCCTGTGAATAGTATGGTTTTGGGATAGGGTTCAGGACCATGGATAGCTCCTTAAAAGTTCAAGCTAGAAAGGCAGAAAAGGCAGGAGGATACTTCCAAAGTCTTGTTCTAATATGATTGAAGAATTTAGATTGATAGATGTCTGGAGACATAAAAACCCAACCTCTGCTAAATATACTTTCTATTTGAATAGACATAGGTCATGGTCTAGAATTGATATGGTTTGGATAACCCCAGACTTAGTACCAGACTTGCTAGAAGCTGAAATAGAGGCAAATGTCTGGGCAGATCATAACCCTGTAACTATATCACTGAAAGAGACAGTAAAAATGCCCAGATGAAGGTTAAACAAAGCCTTATTAAAGGATAAAAAATTCACAGAAGAGATAAATAAGGAAATGCAAATATTCTTTCATATAAATAAAACTGAAGAAACCTCTTTGCAAAATGTCTAGGATACAGCCAAAACCTATGTCAGGGGGCTGATAATAACATACTCAGCAAAAATAAACAAAAGGAGAAAACAAGAATGAGCTAAAATAGTAGAGAAATTGACGAAATGTGAGCAAGAATTACAGGAAGATCCATCCAAAAAAGACCTTAAGGCAGGGGTCTCAAACTCAACTTACCTGGGGACTGCTGGAAGTAGAGTCTGCCGCATCAAATATTCCACCGCGGTGGTGGTGGGCCGCTCATTCTGCGTCGCTCCCGGATGCTGGCCCGGGCACCGCTGGCGCACTATCACTAAACTTTGATATCAAGTGGGGGCCACAAAATATCGTCTTGTGGCCCGTGGGCCGCAAGTTTGAGACCCTTGCCTTAAGGTGCAAATGAATATTCTAAAACATAAACTGAACCTCCTGGATACAAACAAACTCACTAAGCAAATGAAATTGACCAAACAGAACTTCTTTGAAAATGCTAATAAACCAGGGAGATGGTTAGCCTGTAAAGTAAAGAAAGAAAGAAGAGACTAATAAGTAAATTGAAGGATGGAGAAGGACGACTGCAAGTACAAAGTGTACATATCAAGAAAATAGCGGAAGATTTCTTTGCAAAGCTATACCAGAATGATGAGATTTCAACTGAGAAAGTAAAGAATATATCCGAAAGTGAGACCTGCCAAAGTTACTGGAGAAATACCAAAAAGTATTGAATCAAGAAGTAACAATCATAGAAGTAAAAGAGGCAATTAAGAGACAAAAGAATGACAAAACTCCTGGCCCGGATGGGCTACCAGCAGAGTTTTATAAATCCTTTGAAGGAATTTTTGCTACGCTTCTTAAGGATATATGTAATGCAGCATTGTTAAATGCTAAAATACCAAATTCTTGGACAGAGGCAAATATTACATTAATACCGAAAGAAGACACAGACTTGATGCAGATTCAAAATTATAGACCTATATCACTATTAAATGTGGATTATGAAATTTTTGCCTCCATAATGGCAGAAAGATTGAAGAAGTATCTAACAGACTTTATTCACTCAGATCAAAATGGTTTCTTACCTAAAAGACAAATGAGGAATAACATGAGAACTATCCTGGACATCTTAGAGTATTATGAGATACATACGGAAAAACCAATGGTGCTGTTATTCATGGATGCACAGAAGGCTTTTGACAGTGTTAATTGGCAATTTATGAAGCGACAGCTAGTGCAAATAGAGTTTGGTGAAAAGTTCATTAATGCGATATCAAACATCTATTAAAAGCAGTCTGCTAGGATTATAATCAAGGGGAAATTTACAAATATTATAGATATACAAAAGGGTACAAGACAAGGATGACCGCTATCACCACTGTTGTTTATATTGATCTTAGAAGTGTTAAACAGAAATATCAGGGATGATATGGACATTAAAGGTACTAGAATCAGAGATGAAAGCTATAAACTGCAAGCATTTGCAGATGATCTAGTTTTCATAACTGAGGAACCCTTAGTAACAATGCCCAAACTCCTAAAAAGGATTGAAGAGTATGGTGAGGTTACTGGGATGAAAATAAATAGAGAAAAGACGAAATTGTTAGTAAAAAATCTGACACAGGAGCAGAGAAAAACTCTGCTGGAACAAGTAGACTTTCAGATTGTTAAAAAGGTTAAATATTTGGGAATTGATCTTACAGCTAAGTGTACAACTCTGAAAGAAGACAATTATGATAAACTATTTAAGGATCTCCTTCATCTCCTTCATGGATCACTGCCTGGTTGTGGTGAAGGGGCTTGCGTAGCTCAATGAAGCTATGAGCTATGCCATGCAGGGTCACCCAAGACGGACAGGTCATAGCAGAGAGCTCTGACAAAATGTGATCCACTGGAGAAGGAAATGGCAACCCACTCCAGTATCTTTGCCATGAAAACCCCATGGACAGTACCAAAAGGCAAAAAGATATGACACTGGAAGATGAGCCCCTCAGGTTGGAAGGTGTCCAATGTGCTACCGGGGAAGAGCGGAGGGCTAGTACTAGTAGCGCCAGAAAGAATGAAGTGACTGGGTCAAAGCCGAAAGGACACTCAGTTGCCGATGTATCTGGTGGTGAAAGGAGATTCCGATGCTGCAAAGATCTATACTTCATAGGAACCTGGAACGTAAGATCCATGAATCAAGGCAAGCTGGATGTGGTCAAACAAGAGATGACAAGACTGAACATCGACATCTTAGGAATCAGTGAACTAAAATGGACTGGCATGGGTGAATTTAGTTCAGATGACCATAAGGTATACTACTGCGGGCAAGAATCCCTCAGAAGAAATGGAGTAGCCTTCATAGTCAATAAAAGAGTAGGAAAAGCAGGACTGGGATACAATCTCCAAAATGAGAGAATGATCTCAGTTCGAATCCAAGGCAAACCATTCAACATCACAATAGTCCAAGTCTATGCCCCAACCACTGGTGCTGAAGAGGCTGAAGTTGACCAGTTCTATGAAGGCCTACAGCACCTGCTAGAATTAACACCAAAAAATGATGTCCTTATCATCATGGGGGACTGGAATGCTAAAGTAGGAAACCAAAAGATACCCGGAATAACAGGCAAGTTTGGCCTTGGAATACAAAATGAAGCAGGGCACAAGCTGGTAGAATTTTGTCAAGAGAATACGATGGTCATAGCAAACACTCTTTTCCAACAACCCAAGAGATGACTCTACACATGGACATCACCAGACGGTCAACACAGAAATCAGATTGACTATGTGCTCTGCAGCCAAAGATGGAGACATTCTATACGTTCAGTAAAAACTAGACCAGGAGCCAACTGTGGCTCCGATCATGAGCTTCTCATTGCAAAATTTAGGCTTAAATTGAAGAAAGTAGGGAAAAGCAGTAGGCCACTGAGGTATGACCTAAGTCATATCCATGATGAATATACAGTAGAAATGACAAATAGATTTAAGGAATTAGATCTGATAGACAGAGTGCCTGAAGAACTATGGACGGAGGTTCCCAACATTTTACAAGAGGCAACAACTAAAACCATCCCAAAGAAAAAGAAATGCAAGAAAGCAAAATGGCTGTCTGAGGAAGCTTTACAAATTGCTGAGGAAAGAAGGGAAGCGAAAGGCAAGGGAGAAAGAGAAAGATACAAACAATTGAATGCAGAATTCCAGATAACAGTTAGAAGAGATAAGAATGCCTTCCTAAATGAACAGTGCAAAGAAATAGAAGAAAACAATAGAATAGGGAGGACCAGAGATCTCTTCAAGAAAATTGGAGATATGAAGGGAACATTTCATGCATAGATGGGCATGATAAAGGACTAAAATGGCAGGGACCTAACAGAGGCAGAAGAGATTAAGAAGAGGTGGCAAGATTACACAGAAGAACTATACAAGAAAGAGCTTACCATCCCTGATAACCACAATGGGGTGGTCAGTGACCTCGAGCCAGACATCCTGGAATGTGAAGTCAAATGGGCCTTAGGAAGTCTGAGCAACAACAAAGCTAGTGGAGGTGACAGTATTCCAGCTGAGCTATTCCAAATCCTGAAAGATCATGCAGTACAAGTGCTACACTCAATATGCCGGCAAATTTGGAAAACTCAACAGTGGGCACAGGATTGAAAAAGGTCAGTTTACATTCCGACCCCAAAGAAGGGCAATGCCAAAGAATGTTCAAACTACTGACATGAGGGAACAGGCACAGATGCTAAATGACTATTTTGCCTCTGTGTTCTCCCCAAAGCAGGATGGGGGATAGCCGTATAGGAGATTGGATGAGGCTGGGGACTTAGGGGCAGAGATTAGAGTCACCCCCCTTGAAGTTGAGGGGCTCCTCAGGGCATTGGACATTACAAAGGCGCCAGGCCCTGACGGGTTACACCCGAGAGTACTTAGAGAGTTGGCAGGGGTTCTCTCACGCCTGCTGGCCTCCATTTTTGAGGCCTCGTGGAGAACGGGTGAAGTTCCAGAGGACTGGAAAGTGGCATCAGTGGTCCCAATTTTCAAAAAGGGTAGCAGGAAGGACATGGGGAATTATAGACCGGTTAGCCTTACGTCCATTGTAGGAAAAACAATGGAAAGGCTCATAATAGAGAGAGATCTAGTGATGCTAGATAGGGAAGGGAGGCTGACAGCCACACAACACGGCTTCCACAAAAACAGGTCCTGCCAGACAAACCTTGTGGAATTCTATGACAAGGTTTCAGGATGGCTAGATGGAGGGGATGCAGTGGATGTGGTATACCTGGATTTCAGCAAGGCCTTTGACAAAGTGCCCCATGATATCCTGGTGGAGAAACTGAGGAGTTTTGGGATACACCAAAGCACTGTCCGGTGGATTAGAGCATGGTTGACTGACCGAAAGCAGAAGGTAACCATTAGCGGGGAATCGTCGGGATGGCAGCCAGTGACAAGTGGGGTCCCCCAGGGCTCTGTCCTGGGGCCGATCCTGTTTAATCTTTTCATTAACGACATGGAAGAAGGGGTGAACAGTCTGCTGATCAAATTCGCAGACGACACTAAAACTGGAGCAGTGGCCACAACTGAGGAGCAGATACACCAGATCCAAAAGGATCTGGACAGACTATGGAAGTGGGCAGGAGACAACAGGATGGCGTTCAATGTGGAGAAGTGCAAGGTCTTGCACTTGGGGCATAGGAATAGCTGTCATAAGTACAGGTTAGGTGACAAGTGGCTGGAGAGCAGCACTTGTGAAAGGGACCTCGGGGTACTGGTTGACCCCAGGCTAAACATGAGTCAGCAGTGTGATGCGGTGGTCAAGAGGGCGAATGCCACCCTTGGCTGCATAGCCAGAAGTGTGGCTTCTAGATCAAGAGAGGTATTACTACCACTCTACACGACTCTGGTGCGCCCACAACTGGAGTATTGTGTTCAGTTTTGGGCCCCTCATTACAGAAAGGATATAGCCAGGTTGGAGTCAGTGCAGCGTAGGGCCACAAGGATGGTGGCTGGTTTGCAGGGGATGCCGTATGAGGCAAGACTGAGGGAACTGGGTCTCTTCAGCTTGGAGAAGAGGAGACTCAGAGGGGATATGTTGGCGACATACAGGTATGTGAGGGGCTGTCACATGGAGATGGGGAGAGGCCTGTTCTCCCCTGAGAGGAAGGCAGGACGCGTTCCAATGGAGCAAAGCTCAGGGAACCAAGGTTCAATTTGGATGCCAGGAAGCACTTCCTGACAGTTAGGACCCCGAGGGCATGGAATGGGCTTCCACAGGAGGTCGTTGAGGCCCCATCGGTGAGGGTGTTCAAAGACAGGCTGGACATACACATGGTGGGCATGTCATGAGCGGAGCCGGCTGGTGCCGGAGGTCAGACTAGATGGCCCGGGAGGCCCCTTCTGACTCGCTCTGTTTCTACCGCACTATTGCACTCAGTTCACATGCTAGCAAAGTGATGCTCAAAATCCTACAAGCTAGGCTCCAGCATTTTGTGGACCAAGAACTACCAGAAGTACAGGCAGGATTTCGAAGAGGGAGAGGAACTAGAGTTCAAATTGCCAACATACGCTGGATCATGGAGAAAGCTAGGGCGTTCCAGAAAAACATCTACTTCTGCTTCATTGACTACGCTAAAGCCTTTGATTGTGTGGATCACAACAAATTGTGGCAAGTTCTTAAAGAGATGGGAGTACCAGATCATCTTATTTGTTTCTTGAGAAACCTATATGCAGGTCAAGAAGCAACAGTGAGAACTGGACATGGAACCACTGATTGGTTCAAAATTGAGAAACGAGTTCGGCAAGGCTGTATACTGTCGCCCTGCCTATTTAACTTATATGCAGAGCACATAATGAGAAAGGCGGGGCTAAATGAATCACCAGTTGGAATCAAGATTGCTGGGAGAAATATCAACAACCTCAGATATGCAGATGATACCACTCTCATGGCTAAAAGTGAAGAGGAACTAAAGAGCCTCTTGATGCGGGTGAAGGAGGAGAGCGCAAAAGTTGGCTTGAAACTCAACATTAAGAAAACTAAGATCATGATGGGGAAGAAATGGAGGTAGTGACAGATTTTATTTTCCTGGGCTCCAAGATCACCACAGACGGGGACTGTAGCCAAGAAATTAAAAGACGCTTGCTCCTGGGGAGGAAAGCTATGGCAAATCTAGACAGCATACTAAAAAGCAGAGACAA
>JAIXND010000798.1:200278-224242 GCA_023646645.1 Varanus salvator macromaculatus
AGTCCAAGTCTATGCCCCAACCACTGGTGCTGAAGAGGCTGAAGCTGACCAGTTCTATGAAGGCCTACACCTCCTCCTAGAATTAACTCCAAAAAATGATGTCCTTATCATCATGGGGGATTGGAATGCTAAAGTAGGAAGCCAAAAGATACCCGGAATAACAGGCAAGTTTGGCCTTGGAGTACAAAATGAAGCAGGGCACAGGCTGGCACAATTTTGTCAAGAGAATACGATGGTCATAGCAAACACTCTTTTCCAACAACCCAAGAGACGACTCTACACATGGACATCACCAGATGGTCAACACAGAAATCAGATTGACTATGTGCTCTGCAGCCAAAGATGGAGAAGCTCTACACAGTCAGTAAAAACTAGACCAGGAGCTGACTGTGGCTCAGATCATGAGCTTCTTGTTGCAAAATTTAGGCTTAAATTGAAGAAAGTAGGGAAAAGCACTAGGCCACTCAGGTATGACCTAAATCATATCCCTGATGAATCTACAGTAGAGGTGACAAATAGATTTAAGGAATTAGATTTGATAGACACGAGTGCCTGAAAACTATGGATGGAAGTTCGCAACATTGTGCAAGAGGCAGCAACTAAAACCATCCCAAAGAAAAAGAAATGCAAGAAAGCAAATGGCTGTCTGAGGAAGCTTTACAAATAGCTGAGGAAAGAAGGGAAGCAAAAGGCAAGGGAGAAAGATACAAACAATTGAATGTAGAATTCCAGAGTACAGCTAGAAGAGATAAGAATGCCTTCTTAAATGAACAGTGCAAAGAAATAGAAGAAAACAATAGAATAGGGAGGACCAGAGAGCTCTTCAAGAAAATTGGAGATATGAAGGGAACATTTCATGCAAAGATGGGCATGATAAAGGACCAAAATGGCAGGGACCTAACAGAGGCAGAAGAGATTAAGAAGAGATGGGCAAGATTACACAGCGGAACTATACAAGAAAGAGCTTAACATCCCTGATAACCATGATGGGGTGGTCACTGACCTCTCACCAGACATCCTGGAATGTGAAGTCAAATGGGCCTGAGGAAGTCTGAGCAACAACAAAGCTAGTGGGGATGGCAGTATTTCAGCTAGTGGAGGTGACAGTATTCCAGCTGAACTATTCAAAATCTTAAAAGACGATGCAGTTAAAGTGCTACACTCAATATGCCAGCAAATTTGGAAAACTCAACAGTGGCCACAGGACTGGAAAAGGTCTGTTCACATTCCGATCCCAAAAAAGGGCAATGCCAAAGAATGTTCAAACTACCTCACCATTGCACTCATTTCAAATGCTAGCAAAGTTATGCTCAAAATCGTACAAGCTAGGCTCCAGCAGTATGTGGACCTAGAACTACCAGAAGTACAGGCAGGATTTCGAAGAGGGAGAGGAACTAGAGATCAAATTGCCAACATACGCTGGATCACGGAGAAAGCTAGGGAGTTCCAGAAAAACATCTACTTCTGCTTCATTGACTATGCTAAAGCCTTTGATTGTGTGGATCACAACAAATTGTGGCAAGTTCTTAAAGAGATGGGCATACCTGACCATCTTATTTGTCTCTTGAGAAACCTATATGTGGGTCAAGAAGCAACAGTGAGAACTGGACATGGAACCACTGATTGGTTCAAAATTGAGAAACGAGTTCGGCAAGGCTGTATACTGTCGCCCTGCCTATTTAACTTATATGCAGAGCACATAATGAGAAAGGCGGGGCTAAATGAATCACCAGTTGGAATCAAGATTGCTGGGAGAAATATCAACAACCTCAGATATGCAGATGATACCACTCTCATGGCTAAAAGTGAAGAGGAACTAAAGAGCCTCTTGATGCGGGTGAAGGAGGAGAGCGCAAAAGTTGGCTTGAAACTCAACATTAAGAAAACTAAGATCATGATGGGGAAGAAATGGAGGTAGTGACAGATTTTATTTTCCTGGGCTCCAAGATCACCACAGACGGGGACTGTAGCCAAGAAATTAAAAGACGCTTGCTCCTGGGGAGGAAAGCTATGGCAAATCTAGACAGCATACTAAAAAGCAGAGACATCACCCTGCCAACAAAAGTGCGTATAGTCAAGGCTATGGTTTTCCCAGTTGCAATGTATGGCTGTGAAAGCTGGACCATAAGGAAGGCTGAGCGCAAAAGGATTGAGGCCTTTGAATTGTGGTGCTGGAGAAGACTCCTGCAAGTCCCTTTGACTGCAAGGTGATCAAACCGGTCAGTCCTAGAGGAGATCAACCCTGACTGCTCTTTAGATGGCCAGATAGTGAAGATGAAACTCAAATACTTTGGCCACCTAATGAGAAGGAAGGACTCCCTGGAGAAGACTCTGATGCTGGGAACAATAGATGGCAAAAGAAGAAGGGGACAGCAGAGGATGAGGTGGCTGGATGGAGTCACTGAGGCAGTTGGTGTGAGCTTGAGTGGACTCTGGGGGATGGTGGAGGACAGGAAGGCCTGGAGGAATGTTGTCCATGGGGTCACGATGGGTCGGACACAACTTCGCGACTAACAACAACAGCAATTTAAGGATATTGATTTGGAAAAATGGGCTAATTTGCAATTATCTTTGCTGGGAAGAATAGCACTAGCTAAAATGAATATATTACCAAAGCTTTTGTTTCTATTGCAAATGATTCCCATAAAAATTGATAGAATTTTTTTTTGATAATTTAAATTCTCAAATCTCAAGATTTATATGGAGAAAGAAGAAACCAAGGATTAAACTAAAAATACTCCATGAGGCTAAAGAGAATGGGGGCTTTGGTCTCCCTGATTGGATGCTGTATTATCAAGCTTCTGTTTTAACGTGGCTAAAAGAATGGATAACCTTAAGAAATAAGAGAATCTTGTATCTTGAAGGGCATGATCTGCAAATGGGTTGGCATGCTTATATGTGGTACGAAAAGGCTAAGGTGCATGGTTCTTTTTTAAGTCACTATATTAGGAAATCATTAATGTTGGTGTGGGAAAAGTTATAGACAATATTGTATAATAAATTACCAAGATGGCTTTCACCTTTGGAAGCTCTTGTATATCCAAATGCATGAACTTTGAAGGGATTGTAAAATATGATGACATTTTGGATAATGATGGAGGATTGAAATTGAATCAAGAAATACAAGAACAAGGATCTAATATTTCTTGGTGGTATAACATGCAGATACAATCGAGATACGCTAAAGACTATAGAATGTGGGGCTTTTATAAAGATTTAACAGCATTTGATCAGGTGATGCTTAAATCAGATGAGAAAATGATTAAAAAACTATATAATTTCTTACTAGATAGGAGAATGGAAGATGAACAGGTTAAGGAAACTATGATAACGTGGGCACAAAACTTTGGATATAATATTGAATTAGAAAAGTGGCAAAAGCTGTGGGAGAGAAATAAGATAACATTAGCAACTTCATATAAAGAAAACCTGTATAAAATGTTTTATAGATAGTATCTGTCACCAAATAGATTAGCTAAGATGTTTCCAAATATGTCAAATGGATGTTGGAAATGTAAACATAAATTGAGTACTTTCTATCATATGTGGTGGATTTACGATAATGTGAAAAAGTATCGGATTAAAATACATAAATGGCTTGAGGAAATGTTACAAAAATCCTTAGCTTTTAAACCTGAAGTTGTCTTATTAGGCATTATACCTGTTGATATTAGTAAACAAGAAATGTACTTGATTTTACATGTAATTACTGCAGCGAGGATTGCATTTGCTCAACACTGGAAAAGTGAAGAACCACCCACCGATGAACTGATCCTAAAAAAGATCTTGGACTGTGCAGAAATGGATAGACTGACTTTGTCATTGAAGGAGAAAGAAAATACTGATTTCTATCAAACTTGGGACTCTTTTTATTATTGGCTAGAGAACGGGACTTCGTATAGATTTAAATATGTTTTTAGGCTATCATAAATAGAAAAAAATGGGGGGGCTGACCCAGCAGGTCTGATGTTTCTGATGATTGATGTTGTTTTTAGTTTTCTTTTGTTTTAGGGTTATTTTGAATAAAACTTATTATAAATAAAAAGTTCAAGCTAGAGCCTAGATTCGCTGTTCCACTAACACTGATGCCTCCAGCCTTCACTGCCCCAAAGAATAATACTTTTATTTTATACAGTTGTGAGGTTTAAAAATTTATTTAGGTACTCTTTTCTAATTATTATTCTTTCAGTTATTTTTATACTTTGAGAAAGTGGTTGCGCTATAATTGAAAATTCAGTCTGTGTTGGAAATATATTGGGTCATTTCCATTTTGGAGTGCTTTCATTGTTTTTTGAAAAGTAGCTTCTGTCTCCTTTTTGATTTTCCTTCTTTTCCTGTTTGTGACACATGTCAAAGTGGCTCCAGCAGTCAAACACAAAAGGACAATCTAACCTGAGGCTTTCCTACTGACCTACATGCAGCCCAGTGAGACTGCTGGAGCCACTGTGTCAGATGAAATTGGTTTCCAGTTTAGCTTCAACGTGTGTGCCAGATTTAGAGGCTTCCCAAATTTCTTCAGTTGGACAGTCCAGGATTCAAAAACATCAACTCACACCATGAGATAAATGTCCAAGACATGCAAAGACAATTAATTGTTGCAAACGATTTAAATTATACTGATGGGAATGACACATTTGTTTCATGCCAAAGCCTTGTCTGTTTGTGGCAGATCACTGAAGTGACAGGCAGGAATCTCACTGCCACCCACTTTTATCCATGTTTTCTTTTAATCTCCATCCCATGTAAAAGAGGAATGATTTTGAACTCTGGTTTGCCTGTGGATGTAGAATCTTACATTGTTTCACTTCTTCAGGGTTGTTGACTCTCACAGTTTGTCATAGCCCACTGTGAGGGGTCCAGATTCAAGCCTAGGTGACCATTGTTGGATTATGAATGACTGAATAGGGCTAGAATTTCAAATGTGACCTCAGGCTTAGTTCCCAATAGATGGAGAATCATGGCCCTGATCCAGCTCTCTTGAGATGCCAATCCAGCCTTCTGGGAGTCCTCTGGTCACTCCTCCCACTTGCCCAGGCCCTGCCCGCTTGCCCAACCACCAAACATTTGCTGGTTTCCAGCAATCTGAAAGGTAGAAATGGCTTTCCTGTGACAGTTGCTGACAGTAGATGCGTTAAGCTTTCATATGCTTAACGCCATATTGGGGGGAGGGGGCGGTTTAATGAAATTTTAATGAAATTTTTTTGTATTGCTCCTCTGTTGTGAGCCGCCCCAAGGCTTTGTTGCGATGTGGTGGCATAGAAATGTTTTAAATAAATAAATAAATAAATATGCGATTATTTGTCTTTCTATATATTTTTGGCCCTTTGCCTTCGGCTTGCCCACCACTGGAGCAGTGCTCAAGAGCGTCTCAAAAATTGAGTTTGGTGATCAGAATGAGGAAGGTTCCCCACTCCTGCAGTAAATGATGATGTTGAAAAAGACAATGAAGACATTTCTTCCTAAAGGTTCCTAAAAAGCCAATAGGCAGGCTAGGGGTTTAAATGGCACGGTGGTGATCAAAACAATTTTCCAAACTTTGTCTGTGGAAACTTGGGCTGCCTGGTCCATGTGCCTGCTCTCTCCTGCATGGCAAGGATCCCTGCATGAGAGAGAGCTCCTGTGCAGAATGGCCCTCAACCCTTCCAAAGCTGTGCTTTTGTCTTTCTTATGCTTAGGTGTTTTGTCTTTTGAAAAATCTGCTGTTGTTATACAAATATAGTCTTGCAGTAGTTGGACAGACACAGCAAGAACTACACTGTGGACTTTGAAAAAAGGCATATCAGGACTGCGCTGTTTTCTGCAGTATTAACCATTGTCGCAGGAAGCCTGAAGCCAGTGCAGGAAGAGCTCTGCTCTGCTCTGCTTTGCTGACAGTTTGCCAGAGGTCAGAATGAACCAAGCCAGCATGAGAAGCTGTAACTGTAGCTTTCCCACTGCCTTTGTCTAAAGAGAAATTAAAATAAAGCTCTCATTTGGTGACACAGGAGCCATTCATTTTATCTAACAGAGCAAACATTTTCATCCTGGTAGAGTGGCTGCCATATCCAATGTGTGTTCAGCTGGGAGGAGAAAAATACACAAGCAGAAAATACAAATAGCTTGCAAAAATAACCCCTGCAGCAGCCATGCCCTCAGCACTCTGCCAGTGCCCATAAATCAGGGACTGTGCCTGAGATGCTGCCCACGTGGAAAGAACCAGTGAACTCACAGCATGCATGCAAACACACGCGAACACCCTGGAATCTCAGTATATACAATATTTGCAAGAGCCTGTATAGGTCGCCTGAAGAATAAGATTAGCTTGAGGTTGAAGGTGTGGAGTACAGTTATTAATTAATAGGGACCATTTTGTTTTTGTGAGGTGGCCCTCTATGGCTGCTTTCATGAGAGTTGTGTGGGCTGGGTGGGCAGCTCTCAAAAGTAGCCCTGAGTCCTGAAAAAGCAAGGAAGGGAATCCATTTGGCTCCATTCTTATTCAACCTTTATAGTGACAATCCAGTCCAGCTCTGCTGAATTTAGCTTTTTTCCACTTAAGGTTATGGCCGTCACACAGCGAACATGTGGATACAGCCTACTCGTGCTTGGATTGGCTGGAGATAATGGGAGCTATCAATAGAGCATGGAGAGCATGGCTCACCAGCCCTGTCCCTTTTGACCAGTCTCCAACAGTTTATTTACTTACTAGATTTGTGTCCTGCCCCTTTATCCAAATGGCTCTTATGAACCAATTTGTCCTGCTGCATTCAGGCAGGCAGAGGGTCTGAAGCAGGAAGCTGGTGGCACATAAGCTCACAGTGCCATCCAGAACCCAGAACCCAGGGCTGGCATCAAGGGCAGGCATAGCTGGGCACCTGCTTGGTGCCCACTGGAAAGAGCCCCCTGGATCTGCTGTTCTTTTTCACCCCTACAACCTGCTTGTTCTCTCTGGCCCACGGGGTGGGGTGCAAAGAAAGAGGACTGATAGTCAGTGCTGCCTGCTTGCCCTCTGGCTTTCAGGCAAGCAAGTGGCAGTGAGGAAGAGGAGCAGGAGGAAGAGCAAAGGTAGCTGATGACAATGACAGTGAACAGGTAGACTCACTGGGGGAGTGGGGCATTGGGAGAGAGCCTTCTTTTATTTATTTGCTTTAATGTGACCCAATAGCCAAGGCTCTCTGGGCAGTTAACAAAGGTTAAAACACACACAAACAACAAAAATTAACACAAAGCAACAAAAGCCACAGCTATCGCAACTGAATCAGCATAGAGGAATAGCAGCAGTACAGGATACAATGCAATATTAAAACAAAAACTTTTAAATTACTGGGAAAATAAAAAGGTTTTCACCTGATGCCAAAATGCATGTGCAGTAGGTACCAAGGGCACCTTTTGGGGGTTCATTCCACAGCCAGGGTACCGCGTGGACTCTTGCCCAAGGGCCCTCCAAAACCTGCAGCTGGCGCTGCCTTGGAAATTGAAGGCAGCATCCAGTCATGCTTCAGACGTTTAGCCCCAGTGAGTGGGGGGCGGCAGAAGGATCAGCAGCTACAGCCCCACTTGCCCATTCATGCTGAAACAAACCTGCATATTTCGAGGACGGAATTGTCCCTGCTGGTCCCAGTGGCTAAACATACTGAGATCCAAGCGGTGTTTCTTGGAATCCTTGACCTATTTTTATGAAAGATGGATCTTCACCCTTCCCTCTCCTTGAACTTTCCAGTTCCTCAGTAAAGGTAGTTCGAATCGGCTTATTCTTTCAGCCTATTCAATACATGTTGGCTACATGGATTAAAATTAAAATGTTCACAACAGGCTCAACAGATGCAGGTTCTAGTCTAGTCTGGTTCAGAGACATGTATGATGGCAGGCACTGACTGAGCTCTTCACTTCGGATCCAAACTTCTGGCAAGGATAGCTTGGTACAGATGATGATGATGATGATGATGATGGGTAAGGGTGGGAGGGAGGGGGTTTACCTAATGTTAAATTGCTTCCTAAAAACATTCCAAAACAGAAATAACTTTTTACAAAACTGATCTTTTCCCCCTCTCCATTCAAGGTGAACTTTCTGGGGAGGAAGTGCACGATCCTGTTCTTGTCAGTGTACACATAATTGCAGGCCCAGGAGAATCCGGTGCTCTGCAGCAAACCATCAATAACTTGCTGGCATGGATCTACCCAGATCTGCAACTCTTCCAGGTTTCAGAAAGGCGGGTACCAAAGAAGCTTAGGAACCCTGGCAAGGCTGCAGCATCTCAGCCAGCCCTTGCTGTCATTCTCTTTCTGCAAGAAGACTACGATGAAGAGCCAGTCTTGCAGCTCCATGAGGCCTTCCAGAGGGCACCCTGGCATTACCACCACACAGAGCAAGTGTGGGGAAACTTCCTCCCTTACATGCCAGGCAGCCAGGACTTTTTCACCTTGGCACAGGGCACTCTGTTGTGGGCCATCCGGCCAGTGCATTATGGGAAAGAAATAATACGCTTCACCATCTACTGCTGGAATGAAACCTTTGCCAGCATGGTGAAATTCTACGAGCTAATTCTGAAGAGACAGGTTTGTCAGATAAAGGCAGACTTCTGTGTGTTTCCTCTCTATTCCAATATGGACATCGATATTCAGCTCTCTTTAAAGAAACTCCCAAGGGGCCAAGTCCCAAGTCCTACAGAGTCGGCGGTGCTGGAGTTCCGAGTGAAAGCTATTGGGCAACTTATCCCTGTCCTTCCCAATCCCTGCAGCCTGATCAGTGAGGAAAGATGGCAAACTGAAGATCCTGATGGCAATAAGATCCTTTTGCAGGTACTTCTTAATTTATTATTTATTTATTTATCAAAGCATTTCTATGCCGCCCCATCACAATAAAGCCTCAGGGCGGCTTACATCAATAAATTAAAACATACAAATTCATTTAACATCTATAAAACTCTGTCTGGCATGCTGGAAATTCAGAGTGCACATTTTAAGTGTATTCCTGAACCAGACCTATCAGAATAAGTTATCAGGAGCACAATCCTCTGTCTATGGTTTACTTCAGGTGATTTTAGGAAACCTTAGAGAAAGCAACAGTCCCTTCCATGAAATTGGGTGGCTTGCTCAGAATCCTGAAATTTCAGCTTTACTTTAAAATAAGGAGACTTCTAGGCTTGAGTGCTCATTTCATTAGGAAACACTCAGTGTTTGTTGGAGGTTGATGTAGGAGACCATGGTGTTCAAAGTAAACCCCTTTTTTCCTTCCATTAATCAATTGAGTTTATCTAGCCAGAAATGCTTTCCCAGGAATTGCAGCCCTGTATGTTTTTGCAAGTCACTTTGAGGGCCCCATGGATGGAAAAAACAAAAGAGGTTTGTTTGTTTTTTTTAAGTTTCATGCCCAGTTCTTGAAAAGGCATTGCAAAAGCTGAAACAATTGTTACAAACTTTATTATAGAAGTGGTGCCATAGATGCATATAAACCACAGCTTGCAATTGTGTCAGATTATACAATCTGAATAAAAATGAAGAACCATTTTAGGGCATCTTAAAGACTGAAGGTGCATGCAGTGATGTTCATCCAGTGGCAATGCAGTGAAAACAGCTGGCAAAATAGATTCCCCCTCCCGCTGCGTTCCCCCATGCACCCCACATATGTTCTGGGGGAGATTGGAAAATACTCTTGAATAGCTCTTAGAGTGCATGCGGGGAGAAGCATGTGGTGAAATCCTGTAGCACAAACAGAATTCCATGTATATAAAATTGGGTGTAGCCTAACAAGTTTATTATGGTATAAGCTTTCACACACTAGAGTCATCCAGCTATTCTAGCTTTGCACTTGTAAGAGAGTTTCCTTTACCATTCCCATACAAAACCATTGCAGTTCTCCTTTTTAAATTTCTCTCTTGTAGAACTAAAGACGTATCTCTGAGATTTGAATCCGCTTCAGCCATTACACCTCCAGAGTTGTGCAGGGGAATATTCAACAGGGACTGCCATCTCTCTTACCCATTTGGATTACTGCCATGCTCTTAAGCCATTTAGCAAATGCAGTTATTATCAGGCCACTGGTGCTGAAGAGGCTGAAGTTGACCAGTTCTATGAAGGTTTACAACACCTTCTAGAATTAACACCCAAAAATGATGTCCTTATCATCATGGGGGATTGGAATGCTAAAGTAGGAAGCCAAAGGATAACTGGAATAACAGGCAAGTTTGGCCTTGGAGTACAAAATGAAGCAGGGCACAAGCTGGTAGAATTTTGTCAAGAGAATACGATGGTCATAGCAAACACTCTTTTCCAACAACCCAAGAGATGACTCTACACATAGAGGGTCAACACAGAAATCAGATTGACTATGTGCTCTGCAGCCAAAGATGGAGAAGCTCTATACAGTCAGTAAAAACTAGACCAGGAGCTGACTGTGGCTCAGATCATGAGCTTCTGGTTGCAAAATTATGCTTAAATTGAAGAAAGTAGAGAAAAGCACTAGGCCACTCAGGTATGACCTAAATCATATCCCTGAGGAATCTACAGTAGATGTAACAAATAGATTTAAGGAATTAGATCTGATAGACAGAGTGCCTGAAGAACTATGGATGGAGGTTTGCAACATTGTACAAGAGGCAGCAACTAAAACCATCCCAAAGAAAAAGAAATGCAAGAAAGCAGAATGGCTGTCTGAGGAAGCTTCACAAATAGCTGAGGAAAGAAGGGAAGCAAAAGGCAAGGGAGAAAGAGAAAGATACAAACAATTGAATGCAGAATTCCAGGTAACAGCTAGAAGAGATAAGAGAGATGGGCAAGATTACACAGAGGAACTATACAAGAAAGAGCTTAATGTCCCTGATAACCACGATGGGGTGGTCACTGATCTCAAGTCAGACATCCTGGAATGTGAAGTCAAATGGGCCTTAGGAAGTCTGAGCAACAACAAAGCTAGTGGAGGTGACAGTATTCCAGCTGAGCTATTCCAAATCCTGAAAGACGATGCAGTACAAGTGCTACACTCAATATGCCGGCAAATTTGGAAACTCAACAGTGGGCACAGGATTGGAAAAGGTCAGTTTACATTCTGATCCCAAAGAAGGGCAATGCCAAAGAACGTTCAAACTAGCACACCGTTGCACTCATTTCACATGCTAGCAAAGTGAGGCTCAAAATCCTACAAGCTAGGCTCCAGCAGTATGTAGATCGAGAAGTACCAGAAGTACAGGCAGGATTTCGAAGAGGAAGAGGAACTAGAGATCAAATTGCCAACAAACACTGGATCATGGAGAAAGCTAGGGAGATCCAGAAAAACATATACTTCTGCTTCATTGACTATGCTAAAGCCTTTGATTGTGTGGATCACAACAAATTGTGGCAAGTTCTTAAAGAGATGGGAGTACCAGACCATCTTATTTGTCTCTTGAGAAACCTATATGCAGGTCAAGAAGCAACAGTGAGAACTGGTTACGGAATCACTGATTGGTTCAAAATTGAGGAAGGAGTTCGGCAAGGCTGTATACTGTCACTCTGCCTATTTAACTTATATGCAGAGCACATAATGAGAAAGACGGGGCTAAATGAATCACCAGTTGGAATCAAGATTGCTGGGAGAAATATCAACAACCTCAGATATGCAGATGATACCACTCTCATGGCAGAAAGTGAAGAGGAACTAAAGAGCCTCTTGATGCGGGTGAAGGAGGAGAGCGCAAAAGTTGGCTTGAAACTCAACATTAAGAAAACTAAGATCATGGCATCCGGTCCTCTCACTTCCTGGCAAATAGATGGGGAAGAAATGGAGATAGTGACAGATTTTATTTTCCTGGGCTCCAAGATCACCGCAGATGGGGACTGCAACCAAGAAATTAAAAGACACTTGCGCTCCTGGGGAGGAAAGCTATGGCAAATCTAGACAGCATACTAAAAAGCAGAGACATCACCCTGCCAACAAAAGTGCGTATAGTCAAGGCTATGGTTTTCCCAGTTGCAATGTATGGCTGTGAAAGCTGGACCATAAGGAAGGCTGAGCAAAGAAGAATTGAGGCCTTTGAATTGTGGTGCTGGCGGAGACTCCTGCAAGTCCCTTTGACTGCAAGGCGATCAAACCAGTCAGTCCTAGAGATCAACCCTGACTGCTCTTTAGAAGGCCAGATAGTGAAGATGAAACTCAAATACTTTGGCCACCTAATGAGAAAGAAGGACTCCCTGGTGAAGAGCCTAATGCTGGGAACAATAGATGGCAAAGAAAAAGGGGATGGCAGAGAATGAGGTGGCTGGATGAAGTCACTGAGGCAGTTGGTGTGAGCTTGAGTGGACTCCTGGGAATGGTGGAGGACAGGAAGGCCTGGAGGAATGTTGTCCATGGGGTCGTGATGGGTCGGACATGACTTCGTGACTAACAACAACAACAACAACAACAATCAGGCAGCTTAGATGAGGAAGTGGTGAGGAAAAAAATCTGGTCTTCCATGTAATTAATGTTACTGCCTTTGTTTGTATACAGGATGACCCTAATGCTTTTGCTCTTGGAGCTGTGCAAAGATAGATCCAAAGAAAGCAGGGGCCCTCATCCCTTCCCGATCACTTTGGCAAAGTCTGCCATGATCCTCTTCAGCCCTGCTCTAGTGCTTTTAAGGAAGAGAAAGGCTAGAGGAAGCTTTTCCAGATAGGGGGAGAGTGGTGGGAAGATCTTCATCAGCCACCTTCCTTTGTGCCTGGCTGCTATGAAAGACCCTGGAGCAGGCTCAACCACCAGCAGGCCAGTCTGTTGGCAACTCACCTGAGGCTGAACTGGATTTCATTTGTACTGTAGTTTGCACTGTAAAATTATTTTGTTGTGAAAAAATCTTACCAGCCAAGACTCTTTGCCTTGGATGGTACTGTGGGATAGCATTGCACAGTGCCCACTCCATGTTTTGGAAAGCCCTGAGGGCCCCTGCCTTTCAGTGACCCTACGGCCTTACCAGCATTGCTGCTGGCTGCCACCACCCCACCTCTTCATTGTTCTTTCCCTGCAAAAAGCCCATGAACAAACAGGTGGAGGCTGCCCTCATCTGTGCCAAAGTGAGATGAGGATGAAGTGGTAATGAGGAGCAGGCCCAGTAGGCTGTTACCAGGGGTGGGGGGCAGCTGGGTTTAGCCCCTGTTGGGTGCCTGACCATGCTAACTCCTGACCTTGACCTTGGCATTGTGTTTTAGCAAAAGTTAAATAATTCAAGCATACTAGGAATAAATCATTAAACACTTCATTGCATTTACATCCTGTCTTTCCTTCCAAAAGAATCTGCAGGATAATTTTGATATCATTCAACACTGAAACTATCAAGGCTCAGTGTCTTGTTCTTCTTTAATACGACTCATGACCTCCTGAACCTGAATTGGGTCAGATAAGCCCTCAGTGGTAAACTTCCTTCCCAGAATGAAAAAAGTTTCCTGTGATACCACTATAATTTGCAGGGAATTGCTTCCCATGCATTCTAGCCCTTTGACATGGATTATGAGGTGATAACTGCAGCAAGAACAAACTTCTGTTTCTATGGGACAGCCCATTTCTCTAGTCAGAAAGATGGATCCATTGCTTCCAGTTCTGAATCTGCAGTCTGAGTTTTATGGACTTCAGAAAATATAAATCACGCTTGAGCAGAAAAGTGTTAGTTTGTTCCTGGATTATTTCTATAACTTTAAAATAACTATTGGCTTATACTATGTGATCCAAAAGATAGAGGCAAGCAAAGGGAAGGAAAGCCCATGTTACACAAGGCTGTGTTTGCAAGAGCAATATGTTCGATAAACCCCCGGAGAGCTTGTTTGTTTCCCTTCTTCTTCACCCACTCCCTCCCTGTATTCCAAATGCCTTTGTGGTACTGGCAATTTGTGTGGCTGGTTTGAAATGACAACCAGTGGTTCAAACCGCTCAGAGTTCTCTACCTGACAATGTACCACTGATTCTCTTTCTGGATGATTTGTGGTTGATAACCCACGACTTGTTAGTGCAGCCACATTTACACACCATGAAAACCTCAAATTCAGCAATCCATAGCCCACATAGCCCACAGTTCTGGAAAGAGTCCCCTGGAAAAAGGAAGTCCAAAAATCATCTGCTGTTTCTCTGGATGCACTTTTCATGCAAATTAAAACTACAAGTAACTCTCACACTAGTATAAAATGCACACAGCTGTATTTTTGAACAGATTTCTCTAGTCAAGCAGTCTAGAGGATTAAGGAAGCAGCTGAGCTTGGGGTCCCTAGGTGTATATCGGATGGCATGATTTTATCCTAAGGGCTCTGTGCAGTTTGTGGGAACAGCTTGAAATCAATGAAAATATTACATTATGTTTGTTATTATTTTCCCCAGGACACATTTACTCTTGCGGGATGGTGCAGTCAGGTAACGTGAGTGTGAGTCTGGGCACAATAGTGGAAGCAAAAGAAGGGGTGCAATAGCTGGTAACTGCTCAGCTCAGATTAAAACAGAAGCAGCTCGTGGAGGCCTCATCGATCACACAGGTGTCAGCTTGTATGTGGAACTTTTGTCCTCTGAGATAGCTGAAGCTGAGCCTGGTCTTGCAGTGTTATTTGTGCTCTTTGTTTCTGACCTGTTATACGGAAAGCAGGGCACTCTCTCATCAGCACAAATGGCCCTGCAGAGACCAAATGCAGAAAAGGAAAAGGGAAATGAAAAAATAGAAACAAGGGAATGGCAATTTCCCTTCTAACACTGCTGGAAGACTTTCTCCACAGAGAAAATAGTTCTTTAATGGGGGAAATCAGAATTCTCCACAATAGTTTCCTACAGGATCAATTAACAAACAAATCATTTCCAGAACAAATACCATTTTTTAAAAAAATGTAGAGGCTTTAAATATTAAAAGCATTAATTCTGGTTCTGCAGGGCAATATAGTATGCGTTTGCTCATATTATGCACTTAAATGAGCTCCTTTAATTTCAACAAGACTTAGTCTAAAGTAAACCTATGCAGGATGTCAGATTAATTTGATCAGTTAAGTTAAAATCACAGAAGCAAAGTGTTTACTATAAAGACAAGACTAGCCACCTGCTTAGTGAAAAAAAAAATCTAGAACCAGGATAATTACTAACAAGTATACTTAAGATAATTCTCACTGACAATTGGTCACATCCAATTCCAGGGCTCCAGGTGTTCACTTACCCTCGTGTGCTCAAGGTCTTCTTTTTCACTATTTTTGGTATAATACAAACAGTAAAAAATACTCAGCATTAAGCTCCATTATATCCAATGGGGCTCATTCCCAGGTTCACAGCCTTATTTGCTTTTATTTAAACATTTTCTATCCTACCTTTCAGTAAAACAAATTCCTATCCAACTAGAAACATAAAATTAAAACCATCAATTTAAAACAAAAGCAACACTTAAAATAAGGAACAGCAGTAAGAGGAGATCAAGAGCAAAACTACCAGCGGTAAAATATTATCCATAAAAAATTGGGACAATAAGATTCTTCGCCTGGTACCTAAAGCATGTAAAGTAGATCCCGGGAAAGTGTCTCCAGGGAGAATACGTTTCCATTAGGGCATGACCAGTGAGCATGTCCAAGCCTTAGGCGATGCTCATCCAATCTCAGAAGGTGGGGTCACTGAAAGGAGGACCTGTAGAAAAACTGTAATATACGCACGGGTTCAAATGGAAGCAAGAAGTCCTGCAGATACACCTGTCCTTCGCTGTGTAGGCTAGTGCATGTGGATTAACCATCACCCAGCCTTATTTATTTATTTATTTAAATAATTTTTCTCCTGTCTGTATCTGAACTGGATCCCTAGATGGCTTACAGAAGGACAAAAACCATAACTGCACTTGAGTAAAACATAGTCTTCAATATATAAAAAATGTACAACAAAAACCATTTAACCATTAAACTGCCAGGTGAATAAAAAGACTTATTCATGGAAGTGAATAAGTGTCAGCACCAGGCACAACTCTCTGGGAAGTGTATTCTATAACCAGGATGCCACCACAGAGAAGGTCCTTCCCTGGGTAGCCACTCTTCTAGCTGTTTGGAGAAGGATTTTGGTGGAATATGCTGGATGCCACCTGTGTTAATTCAAAGGGAGCAAATGAGTTGTGGGTGAAATCACATTCTGTGCCACCCCTACCCCCATCCCAGGATTTTGTTGCATATGCATTTGAGCATGCACCCCAAAATTGCAAATGTATTGCAAGATAATTTCCATGTTACAGGAGTGCAGCATATTTGATTGATTGATTGATTGATTTATATCCTGCCTTTTTCCTACAAAGGGCTCAAGGCAGCTTACATCATCTCTCCTCCTCCATCTTATCCCCACAACAACAACCCTGTGAGGTAGGCTGGGCTGAGAGTCTGTGACTGGCCCAAAGTCACCCGTTGGCTCCATGGCTGAGCGGGGACTAGAACCCAGATCGTCTGAGTCCCAGTCCCACGCTCTTAACCACTACACCACACTGGCTCTCCATATGTTTGTTAATGTGGCATTTAAGCATTTCTTTCCTTCTCTCCTCAGAAGGCTTGGTATAAGAAGAGTTCTAAGCAGAGCAAGTTTTGCTGGTCATCACCATCAATAAATCTTCCTGTTGCACCACTGCCAAATTTTGTTTCCAATAGCAACAGGTGGGCTCTTAACAAAGACAGAGATCCTTGGGAATCAGTTGATTCAATCCCACTTCCCCACAGCAATGGATGTCTGGGAGTTTCTCAGCAGGACTTGAGAATCTATGACCAAGAACATTTTCCCAGAAGATCTAGTGGTACTTCTGTGAAATCAGGTGCATTTCAGCGAAGCAAGTCTCTTGCTTGCTTGCCCACCACGTGCACTTCCCCTGTCCCTGAACCTTTTCATCTTAGTGAGCCAGATTCATTAAGCATGCTCGCTTCAGGGTACAGGGCAAGAACCAGAGTGAATATTAATGACTTGGAAGGTGTTCAGGAGACTGATGTAGATACAGGTATGAAACTTGCGTACATTGACCTATCTGTGGTCTCGGCTTATTCTATCCCTGATGGTTTCAGCAAGGAGAAAGAGGTGAGAGGGGTGCGTCCTACACAACAGCAAAGCTTCAATAGACTTAAACAAGCCGTCTCTAGAGGAAGAGTCTCTTCAGCCAAGTGAAACCTCTTTGAGTTTCCTTCTAGCTTCTTTCCTTTCCTGTTGGATTCTACATCCCTTTCTGCTTCTCTTTCAGCAGCCCACTTTGGGATGAAATGTTTGCCAAGAGGAACCCTTTTTTCTTTCAGTGACAGCAGAACAACTGGTGGTGGAAAAACCAGTGAAGAAGAATTCTACATCTGAACTTCTCCTGGGTGGGTGAGAGAGGGAGAAAGAGTGCAGAGGGATATCTTATATGCTTTGTGGTTTTGGTATTCAAACAAATTCCGCCTTATGCCTAAGATCAGCTGTCCAAGGTCTCGCTCTGTGTGTTGTCCTTTGCTGCCACGTCATATGTGGCAGCTCGTGGTAAGTACATGTGTGTTTTCCTTGGGCTATTGCAGGTGGGTTTTTCTTTTTTCTGAGAGAGTAAATTGGAGGATTAATTTTCTGCTAATTTTCTTCAAGGAAATCCTCTCCCCCCTAGTTTCAGTTCTTGGCCCTTCACACGAATTGGTGAGATCAGGCATAGGATATTGATACTGCCAAATTCTTCTGCCCTTCCTCTTCTGTGAATAAAAGAAAAGAAAAATTTACCTCTGTCCGTGGAACTGTTTGTTTTCCCTTTGCATCTCCTGATTAGAGGCTTGGAACATGGGAAAGAAGGGCTGGTGAGCTGTTACAGGGAAGCACTTATGTCTTATATTACTAATGTTAACTGAGTTGTCACTATCCTAAAGGTTTACAGTTTGATGTCCAGGGTAGGAAGATGACAACCAGATTTTTGGTATTTTGCCATTGTTATGCAAATTGGCCATTCTTGATCCAGGAGACTCTGGTTAGATCTTGCCTCAGCTGCAACCCATTCAATTCCATTAGATAAACCACCATTTACACAGCCTCAGCTCTCATTCTCCAGCCTGCACATGGGCTTTATAATGCTGGTCTATCCTGAAAGGCTGTTTTGTGGAGTACCATGTCAATGTACATGGAGCACCTGGAAAACTGAAAACGCAATATAAACTCATTCTTTGGAATGCTTCTTTGCTCAGTCAGCACTTGAAGCAATGGACAAATAAGAATGAAATATATGAAACTATAACAAAGGCAAACAAGAAAAATACATTACAGAAAAACCAGAGAGCACTACTAATATCAGAGATAGTGTGGCAGGAACCATGAATGCTTGGCAAAACAAAGTTGCCTGCACCCTCTGTCCAAAGGAGAGGAACTAATCTGCTAAGGAGGGAGTTCCACGAACACTTCTTGGATGCTGCTATAGAAAAGGCCCAGTCTGGTGCTAGATATTACCAAATGTTACACTGCCTCAATTCTGCTCCCACCAAAGGTGCTGTACCTGAGAGCGGTCCCGGTGGTCTGTTGCCCATGACACTTTCTGCCTCGGTTACAAACTGGCTCTTAGGGTGCAAAATGGCAGGCTAGGCCAAGGGCATCCTTCTGCTGCTATGAAAAGTCCCTCACCATCCAGCTTGCACTTTCCCACTGCCATCACGATGAGAAGCAGAGGTCTTTACCTGCTTCATTCCCTCGCTTCAGAGATGGAAATGACTTTTCTTCTCTCTCTGCTGCTGCAGCAGCAGCAATAGGATTAGATGAGAAGGGCAGGCAAGACAAAAGGAGCCCTTAATTTTGACACTTCTAACAACCCGCCACAGCCAAACCTGTCAAGTTACTAAGTACTGTTATTTTTGCTATTTCGGAGGAAAATCATTGAGGTGTACAACTGTTACAGCTGAAATGGATATTTATTTATTTCAATGTTATATACCACCTACATTAGCCAGATGGCCATCTGAACGGTTTACAATAAAAACTACCCCCCAACATAATAAAGAAGGCAACATAATGCAGTATATATGAATATGATGTGGATCATAAAGCACCAGTTCCATATCCAATTACATAAATAAATAAATGAACAATCCACAGTGACCCAACAACAGTATGAATAGAGTATTGTATAACATAGCATAACCATTCTTTAACAATTAAAATACAAGGAAAATAAAAAAGGGTTTTAGCCTGGCACTGAAAAGCATGAAGAGTCAGGCACACCTCTCTGAAAAACAGATTCCGCAGTCGGATAGAGGGTTTTTGTCGCACAGGAATATGTTTTATCCATTGATGGTTTCCATCAGTGGTTCCTGCTTTCTCTCTTGCCTTGATCACTTCCTGGTGAGGTGTGCGGTTGAGTAACGTGATCTAATCGTGTGATATTATCAACAAAGTGAACTGCCCCATTGCTGCATGCAGACAGGAACTCCTCAATTCTTGAATTTCCATTGGAATAGTGAGTCTCAAATAATGTTTCATGTTTCTAACAAAGCAGCCCTAGACTACCTTCTAACTTCAGCCCTGAAAGTAATATAGTGGTAGGTCCAAATCTAGTAATTTTTAAATGTCCAATTGTTGCACAGTAGCTTTCTTCAAGTGTGATATTTTTAAAGAATTTAACCATACCTAAGAGTATTGTATGTTCAGACTTCAATGATGTTTTTTATGTATATATATTTATCTAAAGGCTTTTACCTGCTGTGTTTGGTGAAATTGTTTTTACATGAGGGTTTTTTAAGAAGCAAAACAAAACATTGGACAACCTTCACAGCTTCATTCCTCATGTGTTGTCACATGGTGAAAGAGTCCATAAGCACTGCTGTGTTAGTCAGTCATTTAAGTAGCTTATACATGTGTTGATGCCACAGAGTCTGTCTCACAGGTCCCTCATCCTCTTGCATAGGAAGGGGAGGCCTTAGTTCACAGATGCCTGGGCCAACATATAAAAAATGCTAGCATAGTTTAATTTCAAGCTCATATGGCCAGTAACCAGGCCTTAGGAGTGTTGTGAGCTGCGGTTCTTCCTTCAAGCATTCAAAAGCCTCAGGCTGTTTTCCTTGCAAAGCGTTCTTTATTGACTTTATTGTTCTTTATTGATTCTTCAATCATAAATCACCCAGAACAAATCTTTGAGCAAGCACAGAGTGGTTTGTTGACCCCAGTCTAGTATTCACCTCCAGGAACTCTCCTTGTGGGCATGCCTGGGCTTCACCTCTTCAGGAAGGGCCTTCTGAAAGTTAGCACATCTCCTCTCCACACACCAGTTCTCTAATTGGGCCACACTCCTCTGCTGATGCCATATCATGGGGTCAAGAGCCAGGGCTGCCTGGTCCATATCTGAGCAACTCCCATGCTCAGGACCCCGCCGGCTGTATAACTTGATTATTCCCAGGAACTGCCACCCGCCTGGGGCATTGGCCTTGAGATAAAGGCCTCCACCTCTCTCATCTCAGGACCTTAGTATGGCCCACCCTCTCAAACTCCTTCCCATTCTGCTTTGCATTCAGTTCTGATTCTGATGAATCAGACAGCAGTCCTTGAGAACAAGCACCCAAAGCAGCCATCCTTCTCATCCCCAACAAGGGGAGGCATTGCAACCTTTCAGAATAGAGCAAGTGCTGCACAAAAGCCATGAAGTCACCAAAGAGTTGGTTGTCAGAGGAAAGGGAATGATGCAAGTAGATGGCAGAGGGTTGTCATTTGGGGGGGGGGGGGCTGGATAGGGTTCCCTGCTCAGAGGTTCTGCACCTTTGTAATAAATCCAGCAACTATATTTGTGCTCTGTTCTTTATAGCTGAACCCATTCCCCACCTCAAATGCTCTCTTGTTTTCAGCTGCAGACAAGCAGTTAGAACTGAGTTTGTTTATTAAACTGGAAAGGAAAAGAAAGCCACATATTATTGAAACTTAAGTTGTAGGTACTAGGTGTCTGGCAGAAAGGATTAAGGTTCAGCTGGGACCATTGTGTTGACTCCATTATGAAAACCTCTTATGAATGTGGACATTCTATCGACAGATATCTTAGATGATAATCTTAAAGCATGTCTAGCAGTTTCTAAATCTCATGGGACACATTGTAATGGTGTTACTTGGTCTGATCAGGAGTGCCATGAAGCTAAGAAAAGGACAGATAAACAGATTACAAGAGATAACTCTGAACTTGCTGTTAAAGATCTTAATGGATTGACGAGGGAATACAAAAGCTTACTGAGTTACATAAGGCCCACCATCAAAAGCATTTATGATTTTGCCTAGAGTATGCACTTAAGCCAAAGTTTCCCTCCAGAAACGTGTGATTTCTGGAGGGAAATTTGTCAATAGTGGTTGCCATTGCAGAATACCCGTCAGCTAGCAAACATCTCACATAGGACTTTGGTACGGAACTTGCTTATGTTTCCAAGCAAGAACCTGACTTTAGCCTTGACTCACATTTTAGAATTGAAACCTTCCCCAATATGGTTTTGCACTTCAACTGCCACTGGCCTCAGCTAGCATGGCAAATGGCCAGGAATTATGGGAGTTATAGCCAAAGCCTTCTGGAGGGCACAGGCTGGGGGAGCCTGATCTGAGCTGTAGCTTTTCTTATCTTGATCCTTGCCCAAAGTTGCTTTTTGAAAAGGTAGAAAGGATAATTAACACTGTTCTGTGAGATGGTATTTTCAGCATGAAGTTAAAAAATCAGTCCAAATTGGTCATAGTCACCTGTCATTGCCAAACTTTGGAGTAGTACCTATTTATAAAGATGGATATATGACTGATAAATTGATGTCTGTACAAAATTACTTGCCAAATAACTGCTGTTGGAATTGCTTTCCTTTATTCAGATTGAAACAATGGATCATTATTTTTTACTTCTGTACCTTCTATACACACAGGTGCATGTTAGGAAGAGTCGTTTGTATAATGACTTTGTGGTTTTAAAACATGCATTTCAAAAACTTCTAGCCCACCAGATGTTTGGGCCTACAACTCCTGTCACCATTAGCTACACTGACTAGGGCTGATGGGAATTACAGACCAAAACATCTGGAGGACAAAAAATTGTCCACCCTGCTGTAAATATTTTGACGCATGCAACAAGGAAATTATGTGGGAAATAAAGGCTTTGTATACTGCAAACCAGTATAATAGGACTTTGTAACTCTGCAAATGAAATATGGATGGATCTTAGCCCTCCTTTCCTGTTGAACATTTTAATATAAATTATAGTCAGACCTCAGGGATATGTTGTATTTGCCGTATGCTGTCAGAAAGAAATTGCCTCCAAACCCTACCCTGATGACACAGCTGCCCTTTCTCTTTGATAGAAATCAGCTGTGTACAATATCATTTTAAGCATTACTGTTCATTTTTTTAAAATGATATTCTGCTGGTATAAAATCCCCAGTGTATTTCAGGTCATGTGATCCTATGTAATTAAAGAATTCAGAAATTGCAGCTTGACGTCTTCTTGTCTTTCAGTGTTATCTTTCCTCCGCTCCCTCTCTTTTAATGTTGGAGTCACTTACATATCATCGCATTGCAAGAATATTGAATCCTGATGGATTTAATGGTAAAATTCCTGTCATGCAGAAGGTGCAGAGCTTGTCCTGGTTTGTCCCATAAGATGCCAGTTCCCACAGGATTCACCATCATCACCACCTCAATACACAGTGATGTACTCTGCCCTTTTTGCTCTCCCATTGGATGACCATCTGCCAGTGGCAGGTCAGAGGCCAACATCCTCCAGCAGCAGTCAAAGCTCATTTCCTTGCAGGGCCAGCACCACCAGCAACATGCAGCTCTGTTGTACAGTCACTGCTGCCTGATCTGCACTTCTGCCAGTGGTGGGCACTGAGGAACGTGTGCAATCTGAGGAGTTAGGAGAAGGAGCAGCAGGCTTACTTTCCTGCCCTCCCTTGGGCAGAATTGGGCAGAATTGGGCCTTACCTGCAGGGAGTTGTTGCTCTTATTCACCTCCCTCCATGTCCAGTTTCAGTTACTACCTACAGCAGCCTTCCTTGGTTTGGTTCCTGCTGCATGTATTGACATACTAAAAATCTAGACAGCATACTAAAAAGCAGAGACATCACCCTGCCAACAAAAGTTCGTATAGTCAAGGCTGTGGTTTTCCCAGTTGCAATGTATGGCTGTGAAAGTTGGACCATAAGGAAGGCTGAGCGCCGAAGAATTGTTGCCTTTGAATTGTGGTGCTGGAGGAAACTCCTGTGAGTCCCCTGGACTGCAACGAGATCAAACCAATCAGTCCTAGAGGAGATCAACCCTCACTGTTCCTTAGAAGGCCAGATACTGAAGATGAAACTCAAGTACTTTGGCCACCTAATGAGAAGGAAGGACTCACTGGAAAAGATGCTGATGCTGGGAACGATTAACAGCAAAAGAAGAAGGGGATGGAAAAGGATGAGGTGGCTAGATGGTCACTGGGGCAGTGGGTGTTGGCTTGGGTAGACTCTGAGGGATGGTGGAGGATAGGAGAGCCTGGAGGAATGTTGTCCATGGGGTTGTGCTAGGTCGAGCGTGACTTTGCAACTAGACAAAACAACAAAGCATATCCCAGTCAGATACATCTGCAGAGCACCAGGCTTGGGAAATCTGCTCCAGAAGGAAAGGACAAAAAAGCATATGGACCAGAGTGACTAAGAAGAGGTGACCTGTAGAGGTTGCCTTCCCCTGAGGCCAGCAGAAACATTTGCACTAACACTTTACTCTGCTTCTCTTTTAGAGAATGTAGAGAATTTGGACCAAGGAGCGGGTTCTAAAAACCCAATTCCTAGTCCTGAGGAGGGATAATGCAACCATTTGGGTGGTGGAGGTTCTGTGGGTCATCCGAGGATAAAAAGGAAAAAATGTTGGCATGAAAATAAACATTTTCATACACATTTATCCTAATATTTTTGTATGTACCGTATTTTTCGCTCTATAAGACGCACTTCCCCCCTCAAAAGTAAGGGGAAATGTCTGTGCGTCTTATAGAGTGAATGTGTGTGTGCCTGATGCCTGGGACGCTGCCGGCCTGCCTGCACCACCAGGCCGGCATGTACTCGGCGCGCCCTGCTCCATCCCGCACTCCGGGA